>JAXGGA010014967.1:0-30535 GCA_038373865.1 Uloborus plumipes | reverse complement strand
TAATCATTTGCCACATCTAGCTGTGCTGCCTCTCAAGGAAAATGTCCCTTCCAGCCCTCCTCTTTTCATCCCACCTGTGAAATAAGTTAAAAAGTTAATATGACAAAAGATCAAAAAAAAGTCTAAAAGAAGAGGTCACACTTTGGATAATCTACACGTTTTTTGTAATAAATTCAAAACCTAAAGAAGAGAGGGCATATAATCTCCCTCCTCCCTCTTTGTAATCGCCACTGGCTTCATATACACTGCATAACTTTTAATATATTATCTATTCGTTTTCGTGATATTTAGTATGAATGAAAGTTCTGAAAAGATAGCCTGAAATTTACACGAAATTGTACTTTTAGAAATACACACACACAAAAAAAATTGTTTGCAGAACATAGAAATTCAAAAAGAAAAAAGGAAATGTTTCAAAACCAGACAGCCATCCATGATTGTAAAATTTTTAAAACTTGTCCTTTTTTTTTTTTTTGGAAAAGCTCACTTTTTTTAACTAAATGTCATTTATTCATTCATGCATCAGCTAAAACAAAAGAGCATATTCACCTATGCGTTTTGATTTCAAAACAATTCTATTCAAAAATTTTACACTGTTGTCGTTTGTAGTTTAAATTGGTGCTCTTTAACTCAGCCTTCACTCGTCCTTTTCATCACTCAGTCTGGCCATGCCTACCACTGAATGATTTTATTGTTTGGATGGGGCCCTGATAGCAGCTCCGTTTTTTGATACAGACCATGTGCCTGGCAACCTCAGATCCAGCACTCCAGAGGTATTGATTTCAGTTCGAAACATGGAGGACTTTATTATTACAACATATTTAAGGTGCTTCAGTCACCAGTAGTGGTCATGGAGGATTTTTAATCAGCTAGCATCGAATCTGGGACCCTCCAGCCACTATTTCAATGCCATACTTATCAGGCCACTATGGCACTCTTACTGCCATCTACAAATTCTATGTAGATATAACTTCCAAACTGCTGAACAATACTTAAAGTACAGATAAAATAATGTTAAAACTAAACCTTTCTTGACAATCTATTGTTGATCACACTTATTACAAAAAAAAAAAAAAAAATCATCAAAAGGTCAAAAAAAAAAAAAAAAAAGCCCAAAAAAATTCAATATTATTACAAATGAGTTCAACTGCATTTATTGTCATTCATTTTAAAAGGAAACAAGATGCAAAATTTGAGAGTTTTTTAAAATCTAGAAAATTTTGAATTTGTCTGATGTATATCAGTTTATAAAAAACTTCAAGATAATTTTGGTTCTTTTTTTTTCCTCTCAAGCTGATGTAAGTAATCGCCATTTTTACTTTTCCTTTTGGAGTTTATTACTTGAAATCCATTCACCTTATAGCTTTTTAAGAAATCTTCTCTTTCATGAAACTTTTTTATGAAGCAAATATTTATATATCTTGATATTTATTTTTTCTAAAACTCTTCCAGGAAAAGATTGTATATTCCTAGCTTCCGTTGATGTCGATAAAACAGGAGCTTCGTATTATGGAGAGGTTAACCTCTATTATGCTTCTGTTAGAGGGGATACAGCACGAGTTGCTACTGGTAAGTAAAAGATCAAATTTTTAAATAATGCAGCTGATGACATTCACTTGATGCTTTTTTTCCTAAAGTAATTAGTCAGAACATTTATCTATAATTTTTGTATGAGTAGCATTTATATGATAAAAAAATCCATAAAAAATATTAATTATTTTTTAATAGGAAAAGAAGGCCCTGTGTATTCCATCCAGTGGAGTCCATATGAAAATGAATTTTGTGTGGTATATGGATGTATCCTTCTCGAAAAGTAGTTGAACTATGAATTTAAGAGGCAGTACTAATTTTTAAGATGAAATGTTCTTAGAGACTATGAAAATTTAAGGAATATTTTAAACAATATTTTATATTAAAAGAAAATGTTGAACTGCTTAAAATAATCCAAACGTTTTAGTACTTTAAATATTTGTTTAAAATACTGGAAAATGAATTAAGTTTTGTTAGTTTCAGTGGTTAATGGTGCCTTTTAAGACAAGCGAAAAAGTCCTGGAATGTTATAAAAGTTTAATGGATTAATAGAACACCTTATTCAGTCATCATGAAGCAAGTTTTAGCACCTAACTGGGATACTCAATTTTAGGCTGGAGTACAATTTAAGCGAGTTTATTATGGGAGATGAGAATTCAAAGAAAACTTGCCAAATTAAAAACTTTCTTCTGCTCTTAGCCAAATATGGGAAATGTTATCCTTCTTTTCGCCAAATACGTAAAACTTTCTTATCCCTTGAGCTACCCGGGGGAAAAATTTCTTTGTGTCACATTATCCAGGCAGAGCACCCCTTGTATGCACCGAATGTATTACAATGATCTCTCTACCAATTATTACACCTCTATTACTATTACAAACAACCAACATTTTCTATCTGTAGAGTTATTTAATCTAACAAAAAATTTTCAATATGATTACTGTAAATGTGCTTGTAGCATATTTATTTATACAAATAAAGTTGTGACCAATTTGTGGAAATGAAGTATTTAAGAGAGGTAATGTATTGTTTTTTCACATGACTGACATTTATGTTTGACTTATCATCAGTGCTTAGTTTTTCAAGCTTATGAACTTGAAACCTGTCTTTTAAATGTTTTCTCTGTGTTTTTCTTTTCCTGTTTCAGTTTTTCACTTAACATAAATTAGTAATGCCTGCAAAAGCAACAATTTATAATCTGAAATGTGAGCCAGTGTTTGATTTTGGATGTGGTTCAAGAAATGAAGTTGCCTACTCCCCAGTCGGTGATAATATCCTTTTATGAATATGTTGTTTGTTTGAAAAAATATGTATTTTTAATTTTTGTACTTATTTCGGTTTGACATTTGTATCACAAAGAGGGGGGGGGCAAGGTTTGCATGTTAGGAATCCCCCCCCCCCCCGGGTAAATTCTGGCCGTGCTAGTGTGATTTGGGCAGGCTCCATCCTCAAAAATGTGTGGCTTAAAGATTACCAACGCAAGAAAAAAAATTATAAACCCAGATTTTTTTTTACAACATGAAAAAATTGTAGTTATTTTTATTTATTACTATTTTCATCAACATAAGTTAGGCTTTAAAGTTTTTATTTTCTTAAAAGTAATCTTTTAAATTATTCACTTATTTATTTTATTTTTTTGTAATAAAAGCGATTCTTCATTTTATAATCTTGGAAAGAGATCGCTTCATTCAATCATTTGTCTCCTTATCACGAGAACAATAATTCTTATTCTACTAGGCTATTTAAAGGACTTTCAGATTTTTCTTATATCAGACTGAAAAGGCTTACTATATATAGTCTGAAGCAAAACAGATTCTGATGGGATATGATTCTGTTGTTTAACCCGTTACTGCCCAGTAATCTATTGATAGATCACCTCTTTTCAAACTCCTCACTGAAAACTATACCTTATTATCATTTCTCATTCTTATTGGCTGGTTTCCTATTGAAAATTGCCTAAATAGGAAAACAATCAATAAGAATAAGAAATGATAAAAAGATATAGTTTTCAGTGAGGAGTCGTAAAAGAGGTGTGACGTGTATTCTGAAGATATGTACTCAGGCATAAAATAATTTAAAGTATTCAATATATATTTTTACATAAAAAGTAGTTAGACATTTATGCATAGCTTTTGATAGCAATTTTTTGAGCACCATGTGAAAAGCTTACTGTTTAAAATAAGAGCTATACATGTGAAGTTAAAAATTCACAACTGTTTTGTTACATTGTGCCAGGCCTGTCATTTCGGGGTTCAGGGGGGGGGGTCAATTGTCCCGCTCCCCTGACTTTGGGGAATCAATATTTACATGTAAATAGGCGTGGCTTTTACCATTTTTTCCAAATTTACGTTCTGTACACACCCTTTGCCCCCCCCCCCCCTGGAAAAATTCAAAATGACGGGCCTTCATTGTGCTAGTTAGTTTGCTTTTACATATTTGATGTAGCCAATGTGAAATCAACTACAAATATGTGAGGTAGTTATGTGTAAGAATCAATTTCTTGAATTTTCCTTTAACTCTGAAACGATTATCCCTTTCTGGCTTCGGGAATCTTCAAGGAGATATTGAAGTTTGGGATTTGAAGCAGAAAAAAATGGTTTCTAAATTTAAAGCCCGAGATACAACTTTGATGGCTTGGAGTTATGATGGGGAATATATACTAACAGCTACAACTTCTCCAAGATTACGAATTGGCAATGGGTACTCTTTTTTTCTTTTTAAATCTTATCCAGTAATGTTTTTAAGTCATTATTATATTATTAGTCGCATTATAACTGCATGCTAAACCCCTTATTTTAGAAGATTAAAATAAATACTAAGTTGTAAATAGAAGTGCAAATGCTCTTTCATTACATACAGTAAGCTCCCGACTATTTATGTTGCTGATAATCTACGTGTAGCCTGGATTGGAAAAATTGACTGCTCTTGATTAGGAAAAGCCAATATAAGATTTTTGCATGTTGCAAAGAGCTCAGCTGAAAAACGGAGGCCAAGAAAAGATTAGTCAAGAAACAAGGAATTGTTTTTCCCCAGCAAGAAACAAAAACAAGTCCCTAATTTTTTTGAAACCTAAATATAGTTGATTTTAAAAAGTAGAAAAGAAGGCACTGGCATGGGCAGCCTCCTTGTTAGCCCGTCCTGCTGTACTTGTTTCTTTTCTTTTAGTTTACCTCATTATTCTAGACATGGTTTAGCTTTCATTTTTCAACTTTGTTACTTGTTAAAATTGTTATAATGAATTCTTTCAGGTTCACCGAAAAGTACTGAAACATGTCTGAAAATATAATAGACTATGAAATTGTAAACCTGTACTTATCTACTCAGTCTTTCTGTCACTATATTCAATTATTAATATTTCTGCAGTTTTTGTGATGAAAATTCCAGTGTCCTAAAGTGATCATTATAATTTCATACAAAATGCTTTACTGTGTATGATGAGAAGTCAAATTATCAATTTTTATGAAAAGTAATTCCTGCCTAAAAATCACCCCCCCCCCCCACCTCCCTTTCCTTCCTTCTTGCATAGTATTATTTACAGAATAAGATTTTAGCTTTTTAATATTTTATTAAAGATTGATTACCACCTTTGTTATGTACTGAAGTCTGCAAATTATTAATAAGTTTGTATCTTTTAAACTTTAAGAAACATAATACTTGGCTCAACAATTTTTCTTTATTTTTTTATTTTATTTTCAGTTATAGAATATGGCATTACACAGGGAGCTTATTAGTTGAAAAACTCTTTATGCCAAATGAGGAGCTTTTTGACATAAGATGGAAACCAGTTCCTGAAGGTTACTATAAAGCAAAGCCAACAACGTATACACCTGTACCAGGGATACAATCGATATGCCCTGCAAGTTAGTGTAATTCTTATTCATTCGGCATTCTTTCTTTTAAAATGCAGTTATAAAGAAAAGTTTTTTTCTGATTTTGGAGTTGTGAATCTGTACAACTTAAATTTATCGAGGGAAGTAGTTTTCTGAATTATCTGTGTCACTTTTAAAAGCGGAGAAATCAGTCATTCTATAGATTATCTAGCAAATGTACAAATTAACTGACCCGATAAGTGGCTTAAATTGTTTCATCTTTCAAATTACTTGAGCTATCTGAAAATAACCTAAGTAATCTGCATATTTCCTACTTACTGCATGTTAAAGGAAACTGAGCTAATACTGTAAGTATTAGCTTCAAGTCAGTTGACTTCTCTTACATTTATTGCATGGGCATCGCCGTGCGGGTACTGCTAGTGACTTTATATAACTGATATGTTAAAGTTTTATTCTTTCATTATGGTCAAAGCATGAAAATAAAATCATTTTCGAGTTCTCTTACCTTGTGAACTAACTGCATGAACTGTTTGATAATTTCAGCATCCAAAGCAGTGTACAGACCTCCTTGTGCTCAGGGAAAACCTGCGTCTTTCAAACTTCATGAAGAGGAATCTCCTGCTTCTAAAACTGGTATTTTCATTTTGGGTGTTTTCTTTTCAAGTGAATGAATATTTGTTTCATTGTTATTAAATAAAGGTTTTTTCCTTTGTCCAAAATAATTTTAATTCTCTCTAATCTGCTTGAAATTTTTTCCCAATTATCATGTATATTAGTTGTTAAATGTGTTTTTTATGGGACTGCCATAGTTTCCTTAACATGTCATCAAACTTCATACATAACACATCATTTGAAAGATATTTTCCCACCTTTTGGTGAAAAATGAACAGACAGGTCACATTTTCGATATTTAAAAAAGTTACACTAAAAAAAATATATATTTGTTCGGTTCCAAAGGACCAGTAGAGCCTCTTAACTGAATGGTTGAGGAATCAGGTTTCTGCTCAGGCGGTCTGACTTCATCCCATTTTTAAAACAAACATTTTACGCATAAGACCTCAGTGGGTTAAAATTAATGCAAAGGGAATGCTTCTTTCTGTTTTAAACCAAATAAAATATTAATTCCAGTGTTAAAAATAAGCAGTTGTTAGTCGCTTTTCTCTTTAAGACAATATGTTGCATTTGAAAACGTATGCAATTTTTCTTGCTACTAAATTTTGAAGGAAAAAATATTTTAAAATCATTTTTTTGAATTAATTTCAAAAAGAGCACTTTCAAAAATTTTGATTTTTTTTTTTTGTTTTACTGTTGATATGTATAGTTGAATACTACAATCCCTTGCATAGAGAACTTTTACCTTTGAGTTTACCAGGTTTTAGAGGCATTTAAAAAAATGAGGGTTTTTCAGAATTTTCAAATTGCTAAATTAAAAGTTCTGGCCACCTAATGATAAATAAAGTTTAGAATTTTAAATACCTTTACCTCTCAAGTCTCCAAAAAATTCATTTTTCAAATGCCTCTAAAGCCTGTGGCTTAGACTTAACTTAAAACTTAAAGTGGATGCTCTATTTTTCAGGGAGTGCAGTAGTCAATGATACTGATCAACATTAATAAAAAAAAGCAAATTTTTAAAATTGGCATTTTTGGCTACAGCGTTTTTTTTCAAAACGCTGTAGCAAAACTTAAGCATCTATTTTTAAATGGTCCATTTCATCTTTTTTTTTAAAAAAAGTTATATTTTTTAAAACAAAAAAAATTGTATCACAATTTTGTGAACTATTCCAGAGATGAGGCAGTTTGAACATTCTTTCGAAAATCATAAGTAAGAAATGGCGCCCAGGTTACCACCATCTTTGACCGGCTGTATCTTGGGCCATTTTAATTTGATAATAGCCATTGTATATCTATCTTATCTATGGCATGAAAATGTTGTAAATATCGATTGCAAGGCTGCAATAGAGCCTTTTCATTATTGCAAAACATGCTCAACGCACAAGATCTTACTCCTTATTTTAAATTGTGTAGGATATTCCCATTTTGTACAAGTTTTACACAATCCTGTTCCTCATTTCAAACCCTGATTTGTTTAACATTTGAGTACTGCAATGAAAAGTACTGATTTTGTTTCTTGTTATGAACAAAGTAACATAACTTGAATGAACTTAATTCTAATATCTATCTGTGTTACTTTTAGATTCAAGTAATGCTGCCATCTCAAAGAATAAGAAGAAAAATTTGGCTCGTAAAGCAAAAAAGAATGTAAGTTGAAAGCAATTAGAGTTAAAAGTTTTTCTATTCAAATTGAGTATAAGGCTTCTATCTAAGATTTCAAAAATCTCAGTTTATTTGAATGTCGATTTACTGCAAATAAATAATACAAAGTGTCTTCATCACACTAGTTCAAAAAAGAATATTTGGTATTTCTGATGACACAATCTATACCAAACCAGTAAAAATTTTCTACAAGTAGCAGTAATTTCGATATTTTCTGCACTAAAACAAAGTATTTTTTTTTTTTTTTTTTTTGTAATATTCTATTGTTCTATGGATGGAATAACTTCTAACTGTTAAGCATTGGGTGTAAAATTTATGTACTGATGTTGACACTTCTAATAATGTTTTTAGTAGTGCTTATAAGAATTTCAATCAGACTAGAGGCAGCATTGAAACCTGTTTCTAGACAAATTCCATTACTTAAAAATATTTTAAACGACTTGCCTGTTCTTTGGTGCTCTTTTTGTTAGTGGTTATTTTAAGGTCATTATTTCTTGAGAATTATACTTCATCAGTCTGGTTAGTAATTTTTTTCAATTTCCTCATCAAATTTAATTCCCTTATTTCTAAGAATAGAAGTGTTAATGCTCTGTATATACATAATCTCATGTTTGTAATCCCATTTTTAGAAGCCACAACTACTTTTTCTTTTAAGTTTGTTTGCTTCATAAACATTGAGTTTTCTTTTAATACTGTTATTTGAGACACGTTCTTCATTCTTTGAAGAGTTAGCTTTTATTTCTTCTATCATGGGAAAAACTTACTCTCCTCCTGTGAAATAAGAGCACTTCATGGAAAAAGGAAATATATATATATATATATATATATATATATACACAAAAATATATATATGTATATATATATAACCCCAAAACGAACTGGACTAAAAAATATCAGACCTCAAAATTGTTAACTTTACTCTTTCCGACTCTTTGCATAAGGATGTTTTCGTAACTTACGTATTTCATATCTTTCTATTTATATAATAATTTTTTGTTTGTTATAGCTTGATTTTGTCTTACAACTGAAACATACTGTCCGTGTGTGTTTGGAATGAGGGAAAAAATAAAAGCTTTCAATCTTATGCTACTTTAAACGCTCTTTGTAACATTGTTAACCCTCTGACTGCTCAATTTTCGTAACGAAGTCTTTAAAAATATGCATATTTTTTTATGTATGAAAAACCAGTATAAAACTTATGCACTAAATTTACATATATTACGTTAGAAACTATCCTTAATATGATAAATCTTGCAACAAGGTACAAGAAAAGTTCTACCTTCATGTTCTTTACACCGAATTCGAACAACAATGCAATATTTTTTTTCCAATTTTGAGCAATAAAAACCACACTTTCGATGAAATCCTTTCTTTACTAAATTAGGTGGTATCGGACTTGTAAAATGGCCGAGCAGTCTGTGCAAATGCTTCAGAAAATTTATTGCTGACATTTAAACGATGGAATTGCGAAATAAGTTTTTAAATTACATTGTGCACATGAAAATCGCAGGATAAGCAAATTTTGTTACTTCTTCATTGCCCATGGAAATCGCGGGATAAGCAACCAGAGTTATTACAGTCAAACCTGTCTATATCGAATTTCACTGGACAGAAGAAAAATTCCAGATACGGAGGTTTCAAGATACAGAGGTTGTAGTAAAATTTACAAAAATAAGCAATTGAAATAAAGTTAAATACTTAATACATTGTTATGCATTGATATTGTTGAATATTTTTCTGTACAACATGTTGTGAGTCCACGTTTTACTAATTGTGATTCCTATATCGGTAGCAAGTTAATGCATACCTTTAAGTACGAACATAGTCTTTGAATGATTGTGCAGAAGATGATTTTTGCCTTCAAGTTATACCAATGATAAAGGTGGCTGGAGATGAAATTCAAAAATGAGTCATCAAAATTCGAGATATAGAGGTTTTCAGAAAAATCATTTGAGATAAACATGAGAAAAAACATTAAATTTTGATGTAAAAGCAGGGAAATGGAAAATTTTCGACATAGAGAGGTTTTCAAGATAAACAGGTTCGACTTTATAGCTTTTTTCAAAATTTAAAACAAGTATTTTCACTGTTGAAATCCTTTGGTCTTTTAAATTATACTTTCTTTTACTGTGATACTAAAATATCCCTGACAAAAAAATGCCTTTACAAAGCTTGAAATAACTACTTATAGGCTTAAGCTGAGGTCAAAATTTCTTTAGCTAAAATATCATGCTAAAATTGCTAAAATATGAAAGGTTAATGAATATGTCCACATGCCTTCTTAAATGCTTCAATGTGTTTTGTCTCAAGTGGAAAATTAAACTAAAAATTCAACCCTTAGATCTTTGGAGGAATCAATACACGGTAGATAATGTATGTATTATTTTTAAATTGAAATAAAAAAACGCAAAATTGTATTTACTATTGATAGAACATAAGTTTTATTTTAAAATCGGTACAAGTACTCTTTCCTCAATAATGCATTTATTGGTTTTTGAAATTAATTGTAAAATAAATATCTTAGCTAAAATTTATAAGATTAGTTAAATGTTGCTATACTTGCTTCCACTACTCTTGGATATCTTACATGGTTTTTTTTTTTTTCATTCGAGCAAAAAAGTGAAAATATATTGCTTAATTTTTGTATTTTAGATAATATTTTTTCATTTTGTGAAAGATGCTACCGTTGTGGAAATAGCTTTTCGTGATTTAATGCAGTAATCGCAAAATATATAAACCAAAGTAGCCGTGCCACTTTAAAACAGTATTATGAGCTAACTACTCCCTGGCTTAATAAAAATAACCATATTAAATTTCAATCAGTTTTAACGTTAAAGAAAACATGAATGGGCTACTGTGTTGGCAGTTATCTGTCATTCTTTCACATCTATGTCAACAATATTTTTTTGAATTTGTTTCAGAGTCACTTTGCTACTCAATACAAATAGTACTATCAAGTCAACTGTCGATCAAGGAGTGATAGCTAATGAATTCAGGTTTTATAAAAATAGCAGTTTAAATTAATAACTTAGAAGTTAACTATCTCATCACGGTTGCTAGCTCCCGAGTAGCTTGTGATCAATGGTTTGGTAACCTCTTGATCTAAAATCTTTGAGAACTTTCATATTTCCATCATGCTGTTACCTTTTTCTTTTGCTTGTTTACTATTTAAAATAATAGATTGATATAATGTTCTGAAAAAGTCTACTTTTTTTTTCTTAGGAAAATAATGCTGAAGTACCAAAAGCTGTTGAAGATCTCAAACATCCTGTTTCTGAAGCTCCAGCCAAAAATGATGCAGCTTCAAAAGTAGAATTAACAGGTGACCCAGAAAAGGATAAAAAAATTCGTTCTCTTTTAAAAGTAAATATATTAATTATTCAGTAAAATTACATGTGAATTTCAGTTGATTTTATATGGAAATTGTATTACTAATTTGTTTTATGTTAACCTATCTTGCCCGCTTTTTATGTTCTACAAATAATAGCCAACAGGAAGCTTTTCTAAATTTACATGAATGTATCTCATTGTTTTGACCAAAGATATAACTAGTCTTTTGAAGATCTGAAAATACACCTTGAGGAGGTGTGCAAAAACAGTGAAGAATATCGTAGTGCGCAAGTTCATAAAAAACTAACTTTCCAAGAACAAAATGGGAGATGGCAGAGAAAGAAGAGTTATTATCCAAATCTCTAGAATTCTGTGTAAAGGCAACACTACCCAATAGTATCACCATTAAGGAACTTAGTTGAAAATTTTGCTTATTATTAGATTTACATTTGAAAAAAAAAATGTCAGAGTGTGTTTGAAATAATTTATCTTATTTTAAGACTATAGTTCAGGCAAACCTAACCTGGCAGCATTGGGAAAAACTTTACTAATCCTAAATCACAGCATTAGGATGCTCTCAGGCTAGGTTTGCCTCAACTATAGATATTATAGGGCAGCTGTTGCTGAACATTAAGGCCACAGAATTTTTAGTGCTTCACATTTACTTTAAAGAACCACATTATTGTTAATATCCAAAACACAAAATATTACCTATCCGGAAGTTTAATTTTGATAGCGAATGATTAGCATTTCTTTCCTCAATGCTGAAGAAACTTGGGAAGAATACTTGATCTAGGGTTCCGCGGAACACACTTCAGGAATCGCTGTTATGGGGCATTGCATACAGAAAAATAAACAAATGTTGTTTTATAAATTATGTAGTAACTGACTGTTTATTGTTTGAAATTTATTGCACACACTAGCTGCGTGGCCCGGCGTTGCACGGGCTGTAATGTAGTGAAGGCAGTTTGAGAAAACTACTCGCCACCAAGGCGGCTCGCCTTTAAAGTAATGAGGAAAGTTTAAACAGTTTACTCGCCGTCAAGGCGGTTTGCCTTTACAGTAGCGAGGAAAGTTTCAAAAAACTACTCGCCGCCAAGGCGACTCGCCTTTAAAGTACCAAGGAAAAGTTTAATAAACTACTCCCCGATAAAGCGGCTCGCTAAAAAGCTTTCCTGCATCAAAGAATCAATCGAATTATTTGCACATGCTTCCTCAAAAATAAAGACGATGTCAAGTAGCGCATGCTTAGCACTCTCCCTAAATAACAAATAAAATTCCTTTCCAAAAATAATTATTTACAAACCGCTTTCTTCCTGTAAAATTAATTGCAAAATTCTAAACGAAAAAGTTCTTTTAATATTTGGATCGCAGCCAAAAAAAGCCCCTTCTAAAAACAGCAATTGCAATTTTATTTAAAAACACATTTTCAAAATGGTACCAGAGAAAAAATATGTCATTAATAATTAGAATAAAAACAATTGTTAGAACTTTGTTATAACACGTATTCCAAATGACAATGGAAAAAAATAACACTCTTTCATTTTAAAAAGTTCAATTTAATTAACGTTTTAATTTAAAATCGCAATGGAAAGAAATAAATATCTTGGAATTTTAAATAGTTCAATAATTTAATTAACGTTTTAATTCAAAATGGCAACGGTAAGAAATAAATATCTTGGAATTTTAAGCAGTTCAATAATTTAATTAACGTTTATATTCAAAATGGCAACGGTAAGAAATGTCTTGGAAGTTTAATCATTTATTAGGCTTAATCGCTTTAAACTTGACTACTTATTAATTGATATCTTCGCTAATTAAAATCGTATAATCATATAGATTGAAACTAATGAAGCCTGAAAAATTACCTATCTATCGGTACCTGGTTCGACTTTCAGTTCATTGGCGTTCAGGAGAAAGAAGCGTGACATAGATAGATAGTTAGAAAGAAAGAAAGAAAGAAAGAAAGAAAGATAGATAGATACTCGGTTTTTAATATAAGTAGATAATATGTTAAAAATGTTTTAGAATTTTGACTTTAACCCTTTATGTCCCTATAGGGACTAGGGGGGAAGTCCTGCTTATATTAATTAAGTATTATGAATCCTAAATGGCTGGAATCATGCTGAAGCTTTTAAGTACCACTCCTTGTACTTTGCTGAGAGGCCTCCAGATTTTCTTGGGGGCCCTAAGGCGTAGGTGCCTTAGACCTTAGACCCTACTGATTTTCAAAGGTTTTATACTCGCTATTTATGTTGTTTGATGTATTTTCAACTAAAAGGCTAAACAATACATTAATTGCTAAATTAATTTGGGACATAAAGGGTAAATGTATATTGAAATTCGTAACTTAGAGTTATTCCATTATATATATTTTTTTTCTTTTTGAAACTAACTAAACCTGTGCAGGACATCTGCTCTTTAGTTGATACTTTAGAATTCTTTCAAATCATTAGAATTGAAAAGGGAAAAATAAAATGTCTGCACACAATCTCAAAATATCATAGAATGATTTTCATAAAATTGCACATTGATAGTAAGTTGATGAAAAATTTAAATTAGTAACTTTCTGTGGAAAAAAGTATTCTTAATACTAATCAGCATTTTTTCTTTTTATTATTAGAAATTAGATCAGATTGAAAAATTAAAAAAAGATCAAGCAGCTGGGAAACAACTAGAGCTTAATCAGGTAGGTGAAATCACATTAAAATAATTCCATAGGATATTGTATTGATGCAGTTTTTAGTTTATATATTTTTTTAATTTATCCTTTTTTTCTTTTAATAGCTGGAAAAAATTAAAAAAGCAATTGAGTTAGAAGAAGAATTAAGTGCACTTCAGCTAAATTGACTTCAACTTATTTTTACAATGTCTGATGAAGTTGTTTTGTAAATAAAATCTGGAAGATTTTAATGAGTGTTTTTATACATATATACATTACATATAAACATTCTTTCAAAGAAGTTGTAAATTATTCTTGTTACTTATAAATAATTTTCTCTGTATAATCAACCGCGATAGACCCCAAAACAAAAAGCTATATATTTCTCAATTATCATTTATACCCACTTAATAGTAGATTCTTTTATCAGTTGACCCCCATACATTTGAAGAAGAAGAAAAAAGAAAACTCTCGAATGAATCAAACACTACTTACAAAGGAAAACCTTGAACACTGTATCATGCTTTTTTGAAATAAACTTTTACAAAGAAAGTGAAATTTACAATTGGAAATGTGCAATATTCATACTTGTATGAGATGCTTTCATTTTCATTAATTGTTACATTAATTTGGTTAATATCAATGAAATTTTGTCTTTTAATATTTTACAACCTTATTAAATTTTTTAAATATATAGCCCTAATTTTTCACACTATCAACTATATCAAAAAGTTATGAAAAGACAATTCAGCATTTCCCTTACTTTTGTAAGACTAGCTTTTACTGTAAAAATCTTTAATTATCGGTTAGAGTAAAATTATAATAGAACGTGTCAATATCTATTTCTTTTTTGATCAGTTACTAAACTGAAGAAAATGTCCAAATTTTCACTTGTTCAGAAAATTTTGTCTTGTATATAGGATGATCTGTCAATTTTGAATCTTACCCTCTTTTTACTACATCGTTCTACTTACACACAAATGTATACCAGTTTTTACAAACAAATGGACATTGCAAATATTAACGATATAATAATATAATTAATTTTCATACTTGGCTAATGCTGAGCATGCATTTAAATAGATTTTGAAGTAAGTCTCAAGTTAAATATACCAGAGATGATTGTGTTCCGGTATTTTACCGGATTTCCGATATTTTCATGATTGATTCTGGTATTTTCATATTCGAAAATACTGGAAATAAAATATTTGTAATTATGCTTTTGTCTTCCCACCTTCAGTATTTTTTTTTTTTTTTCGAATTTTCGGTGATTTTCCGATAATTACTAATAATATTCATCGAACAAAAATGTTAAGATGCCATTCTATTGTTTTTGACTAGAAACTATTTGAAACTATTAAAATGTATGAAATGTGTCTTGTTTGTTTATGAAAGACAATTCATTATTTAATATGTATAATTATAAAATTAGGTGTGCTTAAATAATAGGAGCCTTGGTTTTTTGAAAAAAGCACCCCCCCCCCTTACGCACACACACACTTCTCTTCAAAACTTTCAGGTATTTTTTCATAAGCTCACAATCACCCCTGATATACTGAGAAACTTGCCCTTAACCATCTGCTCACAAACTTTTGAATAAAATATTTTGCACTGTGAACTTGAAATGTTAAGAACTCGAACATTTTGAGATGGATCTACTACAAAAAGTTTTAAACAAAGATATATGCCTTGAATAAAGCATACCACTTTTATGTACAACACTATCGGATTGTTAAGAAGAAAAGAAACAGAATAAAAATTTGATTTTGTGTTTAATGTACTCAGTATTTTCAAAAACTAGTTTTGCCTAATAGTGCCTACGAGAGGCCATGTCAACGGAGTCTGAAATAATGGCTCGGAATAAAATTTTTATGGATGAGAGGCAAGCTGTGGTTCTCGGCAGCACCAGAAACAAATAGCATTGTGAAGTAAGAAACTGTCCATGAATGATACTGCACAATTTTCCAACATATTTGACCCCTCTCCCATCTTAAAGTGTTGCACTTTACCTTGTCACTTGTCATGCTATATTATATAAGCAGATTTAAATATATTTCAAACCTTATGTGTAATGTAATACTTGTTACCCTCTTCTTTTCAAAACATGACATTTGTGAACGACCCCTTAGTTTCTTGTTTTTTTATTTCATATATTGTTGTGAGAAACATCCCCAGGAGAAGATACTTTACATCCTGTTAATTAACCATGAAAAATTAATTGAACAAATGAAATACTGTAATTTCAGTTTTTGAAAGATGTTCTATTCTTTTTATTAAATAAAAAAAGTTAATAGGGCAAACCACATGAAATATGTTATGATTTATTAGTATTCGTAGAAAAAGTATGATATTTAAATCTGTTCGTTATTCATTTCTCTTTATGTGTATGTGCGTGCACACATTTAATACTCAGAGTAATCAATGGAAGTTGGATACAGGTGTCTGCACTAAACATAAAACTATACAACTAAGAATGAAGCCTGTGGTCTGAATTTTAAGAGTATAGCAAAATGGTTTGTGTAGTAAAATCTTGTTTAAGGGGAAAAGACTTTTTTGCCAACCTGAATTGAGCAGATTAAGGACTCGAAAAATGCCCAGAAAAACCCTTTATAGAATAAAATTTATGTTTAACCTTTAGGAGCCGGGCGGTACACATGCTGTACCGTAATTTTAGTTTTTTTAGAGGACGAGGTTGAGATTTTTACTCGAACCCTTTGGAGCCGGGTCAAGGTTTCATACGTCTGGTATGACAGTTTATATCTTCTCTTTTCAATGGAAAAGAAATCTGTGGTTCAGCTGTCGTACAACCTGGGTCGAAAGAAAAAATTCTAAAAAACAGCCTGGATCCAAAAGGTCAAATATGAAGAGTTTCTTGTGCTATACTCGCTTCAGCAAAAAATGAATCTGCGAGTTTGCTCTCCTCTTAGTACTAGAGCTCAATAGTACTGACTGAACTTCTTCAGGCTCAAGCATTTAAAATAATAAAACATTACGTCCATAAAAGATCTATTTTTATACAGCTTTAAAGTACTCACTGTGTAAAGAGATAAGGAAACTAAATAAATCCTCTGAGATATGTAACAAGATATTTGCCCTTCGGCTGCTTAGATAAATTTGGCAGTTATATATATGCCTCAAAGATCTAGATTTAATTGATCTGAGATGTATTTATTAAAATCAAAATAGCACAAATAAAAATGTATCTGTGTTCCCCGTAGCAAGAAAATAGTTTGCAAAATAAAAAATTCACTTCTTTTACTGAATTAAAACATGCTCAAATATTTGATTCAAATTACATACAGTGAATATTGGTTTCCAACCTTGTCATTATAGACTAGTTTTACTGTAATTGTAAAAATGTAAAAAAATTAATCACAAGAAACTTTCTTAAAAAGAATCTTTATTCTGTCTGGTATTTTGCCATAAGAATATTTTGAAAGATATCAAAATTTACAAACAGGTGCTACGAAAATAATATAATTTTTTTTTCCTTTGTACATAGATAATCTTAAAAAAAAAAAAAAAAGAAATGCTATAAGCAAAGTCCTGATTTTTCAAACATGATAATTATTACTCTGCCCCATGGAAATGCCCATCTGAAAAGTATCCTGTGCAGATGGTGAGAACTCTGCTCAGGTGATCAAATATGTTTTGACCTCGTTATTTCCAATGCATGTTCATAATAACTTAGATGCAATTCAAGATGTTTTTATATACATTTAATTGTTCTAGTAGTATGCGTAATCTGATATGATTAAAGACTAGGAAAATTATTTAGGTTAAAACTTACTGCAAAGCTTTTACAAAAAGAGGGGGGGGGGGGGCATATTTCATTCCAAATAATTTCATATCAGTTTCACCTTATTTGTGATAACAAATAAAGGCAAGAATATTATTTTGAAGATTGCAAAATTATTTCTGATTCACATTACAAATTAAATTGATTGGACTTAAAAGATATTTACTTTTCAGTAGTCATTATTTAAATGTAATTAAGAAAACTAAAAAAAAATAATGATTCAGCATACATTGGAAGTTTATTACTAGGGGTGGATTATTAACTCATTTTTAGTGAAGAATTTTACATACAATTGAAAATGTAATCAAAGATATAATCATTTTGTTTCTTTAATATGTTTTATACTCGTGAATCCAAAAAATGTCTAAGCCATTCATAATGTGCTTTAATTTTAATTCAAATTGCATGAGCCATATTTTGCAAAAAATCATCCAATCTTTGACCTGGAAAAGTACTTTAATTTTAAATGTACATTCGGAGAGCGAAGAATATGCACTCTATATGTTTTCTCAATAAATATTAAGCAGATAAAATGTTGAATGGTTACACGAGCAAAAATTAGAAAACAGTTTTGAAAATTTTCTAATAATTAATAGTCTGAGATATTAACTGTTTTTTAAAGACTTAATTCCTTCCCTCTCTTAGCAAGCAAATTAACATTAAGCGAATTCTTCAGAAATATGTAAGTAAAAATAAATAAAACAAATAAATGATATTACAAAAGAAGATGTTACATATTTCAATTTTATAATATGAACTGGAAAATTACAGAAATAAGATTAAAAATATACATCTATATTGACGAAGTAACTTAAATTGCATACAGGGATGGCAGATCATGAATACCATTTTTAAGCATCTAATATATAATGTTTTGAAGCAGAAAAATTGCTTCAGAGCAAGTTTCAAAAATGTTAAGAGTATGTGAAGAAAAAACAAGAAGTTCTGTCAAGAACTAAACGAGCCTACTTTCCCGTACATCGATATCGGCATTCTAGCATCTGATCAATATTCTATTAATTATCTGAAACTGAAAATTATGTCAAACATACCTTTATAGCACTTAAAGCTGATTTCTAAAAGCAAAATATACCCCTCTCATCAGATGAAATAGACACGTAAAAAGTAAATAAACGAGTCAATAAAGTTTTGTCGCACCATTTAAAGAACATAACTGTCATAGTTCTTCCGTAGAAAAATTCCACAACCGTTTTCAAAAGAAAAAAAAATAAATAAATAAAAGAACAAAGAACATCAAAACACATTTAATCAAAGAAAGAAAAAAAATCGTTATAAAATGTCTCGAATTTCATTTTTAATCCGTTGCCAGTTAATAAATATAAATAAAGAATAAAATGCTCTCGTGAATGAAAAATTTTTGTTAACAAAAAAAAATCGTCTGCCAAAAAAAAAAACAATAGTAATGAATTAAACAAAACAAATAAATAAATAAACAAAAAATCGTCTGCCCAGTCAGTCATTTTTTCTGAGCCTGCATTTCCGCCATGTTTGCGTTGTCGGAGTCGGAATCAGAGTCCTCACAGAAGATTATTCAGAAAAGTACTTTACAATACATTATTTATCAAAACCATTTTCTTGCAAAGTTAGTTTGAAGGAAATCCGCCTTGAAGTTCAGAATCAACATTCAATTTAAATTTTTCCGTAGGCGCTCATGTTAACATTTTTTCTGAACGGTTCATCATTGAACGAAAAATGGTTCAAATTGAAAAGTGAAATATAGGAATGAACCTCTCCAAAATCTTTCGAACAAAAAAAAGTTTATTCAATTCGGACGGTTCACTTAAAAGTTATTAGGTGGGGAAAGGTTGTTTGAACTGTTCAATGTTGAACGAAAAATTGTTCAAATCGGAAATGTAAATACGGGAATGAAGTATCCTTGATAAGATCTTTCGAACAAAAAAAAGTTTGTTCAAATCGGACTGTTCATTAAAAAGTTAGTATCGCGAGGCAGGTTGTTTGAACGGTTCAAAGTTGAACCAAAAATTGTTCAAATCGAAAAATCAAATATGGGAATGAGCTGTACTCGCCGAGATCTTTCCAACAAAAAAAAATTTGTTCAAATCGGAATGTTCAATCAAAAATTATTAGGGGGGGACAGACAGACCGACCGACCGACCGACAGACCGACACACAAATTCTCCATCTCAATACCCTACTTTCAAAATTTTATTTTTTCGATATTCATTTTACCTTTTTATTTCTTTTTGGCTTTTTTTAACTTGGCGATATTTTTTGGACTTGGCGATATTTTTTGGGCTTGGCGATATTTTTTGGACTTGGCGATATTTTTTGGGCTTGGCGATATTTTTTGAGCTTGGCGATATTTTTTGAGCTTGGCGATATTTTTTGGACTTGGCGATATTTTTTAGATGCATTAAGCCACTTTTAATACTTTTTTCGTCTTTCTTTTATTTTTAACGGGAAAGTAGGCTAAAAACTATTAGGTGGGGAAAGGTTGCTTGAACGGTTCAATGTTGAACGAAAAATTGTTCAAATCGAAAATGTAGATACGGGAATGAAGTATCCTTGAAAAGACCTTTCGAACAAAAAAAAGTTTGTTCAAATCGGACCGTTCATTCAAAAGTTAGTATCGCGGGACTGGTTGTTTGAACGGCTCAAAGTTGAACCAAAAATTGTTCAAATCGAAAAATCAAATATGGGAATGAGCTGTACTCGCCGAGATCTTTCCAACAAAAAAAAGTTTGTCCAAATCGGAATGTTCATTCAAAAGTTATTAGGGGGGGACAGACAGACCGACCGACCGACAGACCGACACACAAATTCCCCATCTCAATACCCTACTTTCAAATTTTTAATTTTTCGATATTTATTTCATTTTTTTGTTTCTTTTTGACTTTTTTTTACTTGGCGATATTTTTTGGACTTGGCGATATTTTTTGAACTTGGCGATATTTTTTGGACTTGGCGACATTTTTTAGATGCATTAAGCCAATTTTAATGCTTTTTTCGTCTCTTTTATTTTTAACGGGAAAGTAGGCTAAAAAAAGGAAAAGCAGTCGAGTGTAAAAGATTATGTTGGGATCAATTGTGTACTATGCTGGTAATAAATTCTTGAAGAACAAAAAATGATTTTGTAGAGAAGTCGTTTAAATGATAAAGCTTCTAAAAATTACAACTTTGCACAAGATTCAATGGCTTTAGCCCATCAATTTCAAATTTTTGTCACCACAAATTTTTGTTGGACAAATTTGTAAGAAAATTATATTTTTGAATAAAGTGGTAGAGGTTATGTTTTGGCATAGTTGCATCAGTTGGTGAAAATGTCCCATCCCTGTATGTGAACTAAAGCTGAAAGCAAATTCTAAAATAAATAACATTTACTGCAAAGTAAGATGCATGTACTGATTTTTAAATATTTAGCAAAACAGATATTTTATACAAACACTTATGATTAAAGCTATAAATTTTTACAAACTGGAAATTAAACTTGACATGATATAAAGTATCATATTTCAATTGTTTTTGAAGTTTGCAAAAAGTGTCTGTACACCTGCTTCAATGCACCAGTGTGCTTTCAAATTCCAGTGCTTTAGTTTGCAAACTGATATCACAGAATTGAATTCGAGGTTTAAAAATTAAATAACTGTTTATTTAAAAAGCATTTTAGTTAAAAATACATGTCGCTATGTTTGTGCAGCTAGTTCTTCTTCTACTAGCTTCCTATATTGTGAGAATCCTCCAGATATAGTTGACACAGAACCACTTTTACATATCCACAATTCTTGACATACCAGTTCAATTAATTGTTCATCATGGGAGACTAATACTACTCCGCCCTGAAAAGAATATTAAGTAATGAATAAGTATTTATCTATCTAAACTGATCAACACTTGTGTATATAGTTTTAAAATAACATACTGTGAAATTTTGAAGAGCTATTCCTAATGCTTCTACAGTCTCCACATCCAGATGATTTGTCGGTTCATCTAATATTAGAAAATGAGGACTGAAACAAAAAAATAATTCAAATCAATTTATTTAAAAATTCATAAAAAACTGCAAAAAACAGATTCAATAAATTGCAAGAAGTATCTCAAATCACTACGAAGTGTCAAAAAACATAGTGCAAAATTCTTATAGCGGCATCCCTTAAGAAAGCTTAGGTCTTTCACACCATTAACACATAAATAAATAATTAAAGTTTTTATAATTCTGCTTTTGTTTCAACACTTGTAAAAAGATCCTTCAGAAAACAGTTACTGCTCAAAAATACTTGTTTTACTTGACATAGCATTGGATTCAAAAAATTATAAGCCAGTGTAGAACTTTGACAATGATGAATTTATTTGTTTACAGTCGGTAGGGCATCAAGTGGGGTTCAGAAAAGCATTTTAATACAACATAACCAGATAAATAAAGTTAATTTATATATATATATATATATATATATATATATATATATATATATATATATATATATATATATATATATATATATATATTAAATCTAGTAAATTAAAAAAGGTATACAGATGTTAAAGTGCACAATATGAAAATGCTTATGTTGCAAGTAAAAAAAAATATTAATTAAAATAAATAAAATAAAACTACTATGTTATAGACAAAAATGTTTGCCCTGTTATTTTCTGCTAACAGGACAAACAGTAAAAGTACCATAGGGTTTCTACTGCATTTAGTTTCGGGACCTATCAATTTCTTGCCATATATTCCTCTTCGTAGCAAATTACAGAAATAAAATTAAGTTTTTATTAAAAGTGTTATTAGTCATCAAAAACTGCAACAATTAATAGTTAGTAGTTGGTATTTTGAATTGCTTTACTAATTTAATCAACTGGATTTATAGTTAGCAGAAATGTTTTAAATAAGAAGCAAAGCCTCATGAACAAAAATAAATATTTTTAGATAGAGAGAACATACTTATATGCAGGTAACACAATATACTCACTGAAGCATGGCCATAGCTGCAAAAGCTACTCTACTTTTCTGCCCACCAGAGAGACTAGCAACAGACTGTAACGCTAAATCTCCTGTGACGCCAAAACATCCCAGCTGCCTCCGGTATTCTTCTGAAGGTTTACCTGTTCACGGTTAATGATTCAGTTGCGAGATCACAGTGAAATTTACTGGTGTAAACAATACAATGAATTCTTTTAACTAGTGGAAAATTTGTGATCACCTTGTACAATATTGGTAGATGTAGAAGAATTGTTAAATCCTACTTGCTTATGAATATTAGTACTCGAGTGACTAGAGTAGTGTTGTTTGAAAAAAATTACTGTACAACAAAATATTTAAAATTCGATTTTTCCTTTAGCTTCAACTATCATATCTTCAGCCATGTGAACCTAAATTTATGTATTGTTTTCAGAACAATCTTTTTCTATACTTTTATTCAATTTGTTTCAAAGTTTAGATGTTCCTATTAATAAGCGTATTATTTATTGTTAAAATTTTACTTTTCCTCAGAAAGGTTATCCCACCACTTAAATCAACCTGGATAAATTTAAATCTGAACATATTTAGTTTGGATTGAAACAATTGTAAATAAATTTTCTTAGGCCAATTAACCTGATCAATTAGAAACTAATTCCAATGGTTATCTGCAATTGAATTTATTCTAAACTAATTTTTAAGTTAGATTACTTCAGTTGATTATGCATTTAGCTGACTAACTTCTAACACTGGTGCAAAGGTAACAATTATTTTTACTATAGCAACTGCTGTATAGCGATACCTCAGAACCAGACTAACGTAAGTCCAATTTTGTAACCTTTCAAGAGAGGGCAAAAACGATTGTCAAATGCATGCAAAGGATGAGAATTGCGCTTTAAATGCTGCTAAATACTTGTGAAAGAATTTTTTTTCATAGAATAACATTCGCATGGATTGATATGAAAACAGATTCTACAAACAATACCGTAATAGAGAGAAAATCGCCATTTTTGGACTTACGTCATTCTGGTTCTGAGGTACAGATAATATAGAGAATAAATAACTTCAAAGCAAAACGCACAAAATATGCATTATAAATATTGTCCACCAGTTTCTTTGAATGTTTATAAAATTAGGATTTTCTCCTATCCACAAATTTTTTTTTTCCAACACAATTCTTTGCTGATCGAGTATTCATTTTTCTGATAATTGGAGGGATTGGGAGATGAAGCGGTTATGTGACAAACTAGAAATTGAGAGTAATTTAAGTTCACAGTTTTACTGTTGCAGTTGCAGATTTTTTTTGTTTTCTGATTTTTTCTTTAGTGTGCGTATGAAATTGGTCTAATGACATCTACTTTTTGATCTACCAAGTTTTATTTTCTTACATGTATCCATGGCTTACGATTGTCCAGAGTGTTCATTTTTTAAAATGTAACATAGCCTCTTCATCCTCCAAGCCCTTCAATTACCAAGTGCGATTTCTAAAAAAAAACTCACCTGGAAATCTTTTGGCAAGAAATTCTAGTGAACAAACATTCATATCTAACTGATCAATATGATGTTGTGTGAAATACCCTATGACTAAATTTCGATGACTGTGTCGGATGCCTTTAGTGGGTTCATGCTCTCCGATTAGTAGCTTCAAAAGTGTTGTTTTACCGGAGCCATTATCGCCAACCTAAATCAAAATTGTGGATTAAAATATTATCATTTACCATTCACATCTTTAAAATTAAAAGAATTTTAAAAATATTCTCACCAATAAAAACATAAAAAATACAATTGAATCATCAAGAAGCAAAGGAGTGCAAATGCCAAAATTGAAAATTCAAATCTGCCTTTGCACATATAGTAGAGGAAACTCTCCAATGTTTAAGTGTAAGAGATGGAATTAGTAGTGCTGGTTGATTCTATTATACAACATGACTTAGGAAAACCTTTCAATGAAGGGGTTTGAATTTTTTATGCATTTTACTCAACCTTTAAAAAATCCACTTACATTTCTGTGCTTCTTGTTGCTTTGATAAGAAATTGAATGTACAAACACTTAAAATTAAATATAAATTAACTATAATAAAATTAAACGCAAAAAAAATGTGCTGAAATCATGTTTCTAGAAAGTGAGCTAAAAAAGATAGGAAAAAGCAAAGAAATTGTTTTTTATTAAGAAGTAAGAATCCATTGGATCATCTAAAGAAATTTCTTTCCAAATTAAAGGCAATAACTCATATTCAGTAAATAATACTTACATTAAATTGCTCTAGGTTTGACAAGTAAAAATTCAATCTTAATAACAAATACTCATATACATTTTATGAAACAAAAGCTGAACATTTAAGTTTTATCCATAAAATACATTCATTGATTTAAGTCCAAAAATAATAAGAAATTGATTACATGATCAAATAAACAGGAAGGGTATTTTGGTTTTTGCAACTTGATAAAAATAAACGGAGCTTTGAAGAGTGGCTAAATTAAGATGGTTTTATAGAAAAGTGCCCATGAGGGAAGGGGGGGGGGTCACGGCTAGTACAAAAGCAAACATAATAACACATGGATCAATATGTCCCGAGACTAACCCAGAAATGGCGCTTGTAGTAAACCAGTAACCAGGTCTTTCGAGAGTACTAACCTTTGCTTGAAATGTGTCAAAATTTTAAGTCGATCGGACCAAAAACAGCTGAGTTATTGAGGTTGGAGTAAAGTCGTTTTGAAATTTGTTTAAAAATTGGAAAAAAACAAGCTTCGTGTTCTGATAAAACATTGTTTTTTAATGGGTAAAAACACCGTGCAAGGGAAACAATGGATTGAAAAATGTTACCCGGACTCTTGTCCATCAAAAGCAATGATTTGTAGGTGGTTTGCCGAGTTTAAACATGGTCGTACCAACACAAATGACGCGGAACGCTCGGGTAGACCTGTGGAAGCCGTTATACTGGAAAATGTGAGTGAAATAACAAAAATTATAATGAAAGATAGTAAAGTGAAGCTCCGTGAGATTGCTGAGATGACACAGATATCATATGGAAGTGTATTTACTATCCTCCATGAAAAATTGAGCATGAAAAAGGTTTTTTCCAAGTGGGTGCCGCAATTGCTTTTGATGGAACAAAAACAGCAAGGAGTCGATGATTCAGAAAGCTGTTTATCTCTATTTACTCGCAACAAAAAAGATTTCTTGCGTCGTTATGTGACTATAGACGAAACATGGATACATCACTACACTCCAGAGTCGAAGCGGCAGTCATCTGAGTGGCGTACAGCTGGCGAAAGCCGTCCGAAAACGCAGCAGTCAGCTGGCAAAGTCATGGCGTCAGTTTTTTTGGGATACGTATGGCGTGATTTTCATTAACTATCTCGAAAAAGATAAATCAATTAACAGTGATTATTATATTGACTTGCTGGTGCATTTGAAGGAGGAAATCTCAAAAAAACGACCGCACATGCAGAGAAAAAAAATCCTTTTTCACCAAGACAATCACCCTGCCACAAGTCGATGAAAACAATGGCAAAATTGAACGAATTGGGCTTTGATCTACTTCCCCACCCCCCATACTCGCCAGATTTAGCCCCCAGTGACTACTGGCTCTTTGCTGATCTTTAAAAAAATGCTCCAGGGAAAAAGATTTGGCTCAAATGAGGAGGTCATCGCTGAAACTGAAGCTTATTTTGAAGCAAAAGATAATTTTTTTCATAAACATGGTATTGAAAAATTGGAAAAGCATTGGCCCCTAAAAGGTGATTATGTTGATGAATTAAAAAAAATTTTGCAAAAAAATGTTGTTTTCATTGTTGGTCTCGGGACTTATTGATCCATGTGTTATTGGGGTTATTAAGACAACTTTTTCATGTAATAATTTGTCCACCTTTTTTAAATCTATTTCCATGCATACCAGGTGTGTAAGTATGAAACAGGAATTTCCCATAGGTGGCGCTAGATGTCGATGTAGTTACCGACTCATCACGTCAGCAGTGTCTTGTTGTTGTATTGATATCAGACAAAGATTTCCAACTCACAATAACACGATTTTCTTTCAGTAGCATTAGTTTATTACAGATAAACATGTCGAGTTTTGTGAGAACAAATTACGATTTGCGGACATCACTAGTTTTCTGTTTTCATCTGAAGAAACCTCAGCCGAATGCTTGTGGAAGCGTATGGTGAGCATGCTCTTGGTAAAAGTGGTTCAAACGGTTCAGAAGTGGCGATTTTTACGTGAGGAACGAAGAACGTGGAAGACCACCAAAAAAGTTTGGAGACGCTGACCTGCAAGCCTTGTTGGACGAAGACCTGGGGAAAATGTCAATACTGAACGCTACCCACAACAAATGACCAATTTGAATCGAGCTTTGAGGGCAAAACGACCAGAATACCAACAAAGACAACACAAGAGGATTTTGATGCATGACGACGCACCAGCACACAAAGCAAAACAGGTCCAGGAAACGATAGAGTCGTTCCGTTGGGAGATTCTTTAGCGTGCGGCTTACTCACCGGACCTTGCCCCATCCGATTATTACTTGTTTGCATCGATGGGACACGCAATTGCTGAGCAGCGCTTGACTTCTTATGAAGCTGTACGAAAATGGCTCGATGACTGGTTTGCCTCAAAAGATCAACAGTTCTTTTGCCGCGGAATCCACAAATTGCCAGAAAGATGGCAAATGTGAATAGATAGCGACGGACAATACTTTCAATACGGTACCTTGTATCATATCATTACAATAAGCGTGTTTTTTCTGTAGAAAAATTCCGGTTTCATACTTACACACCTGGTAAATGTAAAAAACCGTAATACAGAAGTTAGACAAGACCTCTTTTGGAGTTAGCTATAACATTTTAGTCTCCTTAAGAAAAATATAAACTAATTGGAAAGGGTTCAAGGCTATACAAGGTTAGTAAATGGACTTCCAGATTTTGATAAGGATTCTTGGCATAAAAAGCTTCATATATATAGTTTAAGCAAAAAAAGACACAGAAGGTACATGATTCAGTTATTTAAGTTAATCAAAATGGAAAATGTTTATGTCAACAGCGTATAATTTTGCAGAGATGGCAGAACCCAGAGTAATTGTTTTAAGTTTTTGAAACAAAACAAAACTAGAAATTAGGAAAAATTTACTATTTCAATAGTGTTGTAGGAATTTGAAAAAAATTTTAAAAGCAGCTATTGTTGTTGGGTTAATAGCTTTAGGGGGTCTCTGGATTTCCATTAGGATCAATAAATTAACTAGGACCATCCTGGCTGGGCAGAGTCTTTTGTTGGCTGTTACATTTGTGCTTCTAAAATCAGCATTAAGGCGAAATCAAAAATTTTCGGAACTAAGTTAGATGTACAGTACAACCTTGTTCATAAGAAATAATTCGGATCAAAGGTAATCCTAATTTTAAAAAAAATTGGGATACTGCGGAAAATATAGGTAATAAGTAGAACAAATTGTTAAATAAGGAGACATATCTTTTACTACAGTAAAAAAACACAAACTTATGTTTTGTGACAAAATTACATAAGATTGTTTCAGGCCAACACTTAACCATTTATTGTTCACCTGCAAAACTTCTGCTCTAAGCGTGCGGTCATGTTTTTTGGATAACTATAATTTACTGCAGTAGTAGTAGTACATTTGAACAAAACAAAAAGCAAAAGTTAGCTGTAACAATAGTTTTGCTACCATAAGTTTAAATTATTTATGCAAATATTAAACTATTTAAAGCTCCAACAAAATTACTGTGAACTAACAGGAGATCCAGACAAATGGGGTTCGACTGCATATCTATTTGAAAAAGCTATCCAAAATTTTGTCTTTCGAAACTGAAAATTAAATTTGAAGGAGGAGAAAAAAGAAAGGATTCTACTTTCAATACATGACACTTACTATACATATTCTAGAACCCATGTTGGCAGAAAGGTTCACATTGCACAAGACTGGACTTGAGTTTGGATAAGCAAAGGACACTTCATCAAGCTGTAGCACTGGTGGTTGCAGAGGCTCTGGATTGGGAAACCTCAAAACTACAGCTGTTTCTTTTTCTACAGGTTTCAAATCTGGTCTTCAAGATCATTTGAGCAAAGATATGTTATGCATTTTGAAAATATCAAAAGGAATGGCATTGAAAGGAAAGAAAGAAAACTAATTAGATATGCTACAGTAATAATAAAGTTCCATATTTAAAAAAATACATAAAAGCACTTGAATGGCTTGGACATTTTTGATTTATTTAGAAAAATTTCGATATGAATTCCTAACAAATAAAACATGCAAAAGAACTAATTCTTAACATGTGAACAAACTGATTAAATAACTTTTTTTCTGAGGAACTCTTTAATATTTATGAATTAACTTAGTTTTAATAAAACATATTTATATCTTTAATTGAAAATATTTTAACTTGCACTAATTGCAATCTTAATCTTTGAGGAACAAACAATATAACTAATAGCATAAAATTTAATTTTACATGTTAAATAATAACAATGAGTATACTTACAATTTTTCTAGCAATTTTATTTTGCTTTGAACCAGAGAAGCTCGTTTAGCATTATATCGAAATTTGTCAATAAACAGCTAAAAATGAAAAAAGGTATGAATGTCAAAATTTGAATATATTAAAGATATAAAAGGAAACAACATCCTTTTAAAGAGCTAAAAGAGCATTTGCATCATAAAGTCCCAGTTAAAAAACTAACTCAAAATTTCAAACAATCAGGAGGGTAAAAAATCAGAATGTTTCAGACATTTTATTCTAATTGTAGATTGGGTTTTAAAATCATCAATATTGCAGTTTCTTTGCCCCCCCCCCCCTACATTTTCCCCTTCAAACTGCAATAATCATTTAAGTTATAAATAAATCGCCATTAACTAAGCTTCAACTTTTTTTACTACTTATTTGATTTAATAAACTAATTTGAATATATTTAAGGCTTTTAAAGATCCCTGTGGCAGAAAGCTGCCGACACGGCGACATTGTCACAGAATTAGGGAGACAGTGTGCAGAAAGATTTTTATGATTGGGAGGAAAAAACAGGCAAAGAAAAAATAATATAAAAATAAAAAACAGTTAACAGAAAGAAAAACTATGAATCTCTTGTATTAATGTTAAAAATTTTATAAACACCTTGTGTTGCTTTTTTAGAAGGTTGTATACATATATTTATTATTGAAGAAGATTCTAATGTTGCAGAAAGAAATTGGTTCTGGAAAATTTGTCGCAGAAAGCAGAAAAAAATTCTGCCACAGGATTAAAGATGTTCTGCAAATGATTAATTTTTGAATTTAACTAAGATTTTTTGATTAAGATAATTTGACCAAAGAATAAACGTACCCCAGTGAATGAACAGCTCAAAATTATTTATTATTTGTTCTTTCCAACAGGAAACAACTAGAAAATGTCCTTGTTTACCAGTTAAACATGTTGCTTGACTGGGCTGTTGCACCAATTTTTACTTTGATCTTTTAAAGACTTAGTACAAAGCCGAAACAGTTTCTCCAGTTTTTTTCTCTCTCAAAGAAATACACATATCAAGATGAAAAAAAAAAAAAAAAATCTGGAATGTCATGTTTCCAAATACTGTAGTTTTAACAATATTAAGAATTTTAAAATAAAATTGAACTTAAGCATACAGTTACTCTTCTGATCACCCCAGCTAATTTTTATTAGAAATGGTTATTTCATTTGATTAACTTTATTCACTTAAATAATTGTTAGATGCTGAAAACAAAGCTTCTCCTTCTTGTCTCAATGAAAACAGAATGCTTAGTACATAACTCAAAGCATCGCATTTCTTCTTTTGAAACATTTTTGAATTTTAAGCAAGCAGTAAAAATTATTACCTGCACATGAGCCTTGTATTGTTGCTGTGCTTCATATTCCCTCTGCTGGTGTTTTAGTTTCTCTGTCATCGTTTTGACAAAATTTTCATAATTTCCTCTGTAACTTTCAATGTGTTGTGAATGAAAATGCAATATGTCTGTTGCAACAGTGTCCAGAAAACGCCGATCGTGAGAAACTACGAGAATGGTAGATTCCCATGTCTGTAATAAATATTTGAATAGTTAATGAGAAAGTCAACTAAATGACAGGCCTGCAAAACATTACTAATACTGCAAAATAATCTCAGTATGTATACATTAGAACCTCAATTGATCATTTCTCATGGGTTCATTTATTTTA
>JAXGGA010014966.1:0-30536 GCA_038373865.1 Uloborus plumipes | reverse complement strand
AGGACTGGGGGGCTGTATAAAAATTTAAATTTCGTAACTCTTTCAAAATTTGATTTTTTGAAAAACATTGAATAGACCCAAAATTCCTTTCATAATTTTGAGATTTTTTCCTAAATAAACTATATACTTATCTCTAACGGTTTAGAAATTAGCTATTGGTCCACGATTGGAGTGGACACCATGTATGTTAAAAACGGGGGAAAAAAAGTAAACACGAAATTGATGAACACATTTTAACAATAAGTTTCGATAGACGATAATATGTAAACATCAAGAAAGAAATCTGACTGTGAATTACAACAGAAATATAAATTCTCGAGTTATGTCACTCCAAGAACTGGAAGAGTCGGTCTCCGAAGATGAAGAAATCTTAGTCATAGCAAGTATCTTTGGTCATAGTGCCAAATTTGCCCTCTTCAGTTGATGCCAGAAAAGCGCTTGCTGTCATATGGTGCACTTCAGAGCATAGAGGAGGTAGTATTGATAGTTAAAAGAACTTTTCTAAACTCTTAAATTATGTTGAATATTCACTTTCAAATTCTGTTTCTCAAACAACAATAAGTGAATATTTTTAAACTCTTGTGCAATTTGATAAATGTACTTGATACATATAAGATAAGTCCGAATTGTATTTTAATTAACTTAAAATTAAAAAAAGACTTCTTTTTTATTTCGTATAAACTTTAAAACTTTTTCTTTTTATAATTTTACATACGCCGGTTTATAAAATCAGCCGCTTAATGAAATCAAATATCCTCGGAACACATGTGATTTTAATGAGCGGTGGGTACTGTACTAAGCTTTCTCTACAACCATAATCGAATGGAGCTACAAGGAAAATACCAAAAAGAATTTTTGCAAACTGTTACCTGATTTACATACTAGAAAGTTTACTGAATAAAGTAATAGCTCACAATAAAGGATTTTTTTCTGAGGCTGACATTTCTATGAAATGACCCTTTTTGCTAAATGGTATCGCAATTATAGATACAGTCGAACTCTTTTATAACGAGCTCTGATATAACGAGAACTCGGATATAACAAGAACTCGGATTTAACGAGGGAAACGATACTATTTGGTTGGATCAATGTTAAGTCTGTGGAACAGAATTCGTTTTTAACGAGCAAAGACTCGGTTTTAACGAGCAATTTTTTCTGTCCGGCAGTCTTTTTTTTCTCATATTTCTAGTCAAATTCCTGTCTTATCTTCATTTTTTTTTTCCATTGCGGTTCAATACTTTTGTCTGAAAAATTCCACCAGCATTCCAGTATCAATAGATTAAATAAAAAACAGTATTTAATTTAATTAATTGATGTAATTAAAGTAAGTATTAATTAAATTGTAAGTAAATTCAATTGTTTGACCTCTCAAGCCCCCACCCCTTCTGTTTGCAAGCCGGCCGTAAGGACTCGTTTATTACGAGCACTCGGATTTAATGAGCAACATGTTACGGTCCCTTCGTGCTCGTTATAAGCGAGTTCGACTGTACATCTTTTAGTATAAAAGCGAAGGAAAGCCCTTTTTGGAAGAGAAATATCTTTTAATTTAGTGTATCTGAATAGTATTTTTCGAAAGTAAAATTTGCAAAGGGTTGTAGATAATTAAGCAAAATAAAATCATTTACAAGGAGATAACACCACTTTAACAACGAATACAAATTGAACACAACTGCCTTTCTCGACATCCTTTTCATCTTTACAATAAATTCAATGTAAATCAAATTTTTACAGCACTTTCCGAATGGTCCAAACTGCTTCATGTAAAATGGGCCAACTGTAGTTCCGTATTGTATTTTTTCTTTTCTGTGCAAAGAATGGAAGTAATTACATAGATTGTTTCAGAAAGGGCATATTTTTTTTCTTCAAAATTGAGTCAGTAATGGTTTTACCATATTTTTGTTTTTAAGAAATGGAGTAGTGTAGAAAGGAAGTGAATTCTTGATCAACAAAGCACTTTATTTAGAAACAGCAATTTTATTTAGTGCAGAAAAGTCATAAATCGCGAACTTATGCCGTTTCTGTTCTCAACGAGAATCAAAAGAGTGATAAGACGCAACGTGAATGATCGTAGAATAACCAGATTTTTTTGTGTAATGAAGTAAAATCAAGTGACACATGCATTGTAGCATTGCCAGCTGCGTTCGCAGCCAAATCGTTTCAGGGGGGTGGGGGGAGGGTGCTGAGTTGAGACTCCTCAGAGATGGGGAAGGGCCACCTCATAAATTGTAGCTAAGGGAAGCAATGATTTCGAATTTGTGATATCAAAGCTAATTTAATATGATAAAAATACATCATTGTTATACTTTCAATCGTTATAATTGCTATACAAAATAAAAGCGTTTTTATGAAAACAGAAAGTGGTAAAAATAAAGATCGAAATTTTTTCTTCGCTGACGGATATGTTCTTGAATCACATGTTTGCAATATTTTGGAAAATTTTGGCTTTTACCTTTTAACTGTCATGCCCGAGATAGTCTCGGGCACAGCTGGTTTTCGAAAATGTCACGCCCCAGTATTACTCGGGGTATTTTTTTTTTTTTTTTGAGTGTATCGTATTGTTATACCCGAATATATATCGGGAGACGTTTATTTCGGCTTCATCTCTTTGTCAAACCCGACTGTTTTTCGGGTTTGTGCTTGGAAAAGTGTTAAAAATCAAAATAACTTGACAGTTAAAGGGTTAATATCGTTAATTTTGCGATTAATTTTGCTATTGTTCCTAATTCTAGGTTTCAATCACATTTGTTAAAATATAATTAAAAGAGTTAGATGAATGAACAAGCATTAATCGGTGTTTCTGAAACATATATTTGCAATAAAAATGAACGAAATTGAATTACGTAAAATAATAATAAACGTGACATACAGTAAAATAGACGAGTCAAATGTAAAAAATAAATCATTTTTTCTCATTTTCTTTTAATTTTGTCGAATACTTATTTGATCTGAAAAAAATTCTGATGTTGTGGCTTTAAAAAGAAAAGAATAAAAAAAAAAAAAAAAAATATTAAAGCTTATGTGCAAAACATTTTGAAAATTTCGGAGGGGGCTGCAGCCCTATCAACCCACCCTTTGAGTACGCCACTGTACCACACTATAGTGAGCCTTTTTCTTGAATTAAAAATATTCTCATGTACTTTCCCCTGAGAGGAATTCGTTTATCCTTCACCACCGATATTTAGGAACATAAAAGCACTTGTAGTAAGCTTGCAGTACAGGCCCGTCATTTAAGGGGGGCGGCAGGGGGGGTCAATTGCCCCCCCCCCCCACCCTGGCTTTCAGAAATCAATCTCTGTACATATAAGTGGGCTTGGTTTTTGATGTTTTCCGATGAAATTACATTGTGCTTGGACCCTTTGCCCCCCCCCCCTGGAAAAACTTGAAATGACGTCCTTGTTGCAGTAGTAATTTTCTTTATACATTGAAAAAAAGAAAGCAACTAGAAAATGCTGCGTTTTGTCTACTTGTTGGAGCTGCTCATGCCTAAGATGATGCAAGTTTTTCATATTATAGTCAAAAACGCTGATGCAGAAACCAGGCTCGTCATCTTTCAGGTCGTCTTTGCCCCCCACCCCCCTCGGAAAAATTCGAAATGACGCGCCTGGAGAAAGCGTATAAGTTTTCCCAATTAAAAATAATAAAACACTTAAAATGTTTTTAATGTCACGTAACAAATACTGAAGATTTAAAAGAAGATTGAATTTTTGAAAATGAACTTGCGCATGGACCCAGGTAGCACAAAAAACGTTTAAACGTTTTTAATCCGTTGTCACAACGTTAATAACCATTTTAAAACCTTTAAAAAACGAAGTGTGCTACTTGGGGAGTGTTCATTTACTGGACGGTCTATCCTACCCAATTTGTCGTTATTCAATACCAGTAATGTTACCGCTTTTGACAAAAGGCTAAGCAAAAATTTGTAAAATCCACCACCAGCTCGGTTATACCACTCAGGAACTACAGTTTCGTTCGTATTAGAGCTCATCAGTCTGGAACAGGTAACCGCAATGGAGGCAGAAAACATTTTTAACAGAAGCTAAGAGAGCCAAACAAACTGGTAGCTAATGGAAAACTAGCACACCAGCAAGAGATCACAGCAACGGTGCAGTTCAACTCGTATCAATTTGCGAGTCCATTGCTGCGGTGGAGTTTCATTGTTGCGGTCTCTAGCTTGCATGTTTAATTTTATAATAGCTTACAGTTTGTTTGGCTCTCTTACCTTCTATAAGATGTCTTCGACATCAATCTCAGTTTACCACCTACTCCCGACTGATGAGTTTTAATTGGAACGAAATTGTAACCTCTGGATGGGAAAATCGAGCTGGCGGTGTATTTTCTGTACAGACGATTTAGATTTACTTATTAATCGATTGTAACTAAGTTTCTATTCTTCGTTTATTAACTCACTTTTTGGTTGGAAATTGAAGAATTAAAAAAATATATATTGTAATATTAATAAGCTGTTTTCCTCTGCCTAATTCATTTTGGAGACAGGTAAGCTTATACCTTATAGTGTATATATAGTAAGCTTATACCTCCGAATGCGTAAAGTGACACAATTTTCCAATCACGTTCAACATTTCCAAACTGAGGTAAATCCATTGATGATAAATTCTTGTTATTCCTTAGCACACAAGTTTTGAGTTTCTTTTTAGAAGAAAAGTCAGAAGCGTGAGCAGGGCCTGATTAATGCACGGTCCTACTACAGGTCCATGGACCTGGGCTTTAAGTGTGAGCTTTAAGATGAAAAATCGTCCGAGAAAAGAGGACGGATTTTCACGGATAACTTTTCAGTTGTGTAAAGACAAAACCGCAAACCAAAACTGTGAAGATATGAAGAAGGAACTTCTCTCAGCTCACACCAATTTATGTTTCTTTTTTTTTTTTTTTTCAATTTCTCCTGTATCTTTCTTTTTTGGATACAAGTCACTTTTCTAGTAAAATTTGAGTCTTAGAAAATCAGCTCAGAAACTGCTCGTGAACTTCAATGAAAAGTACAATATTCTTCATCTTCTGCTGTTCATTTGCTTAATTCAGTCCCTAACCACACGGGGCGACCCACTTTAAAACCGAAATCCCCTACAGTAATAAATCCGGCACCAGTGGGAACCAATCGTTAAGATAATTATCGTCTGAGAGCCTCGACCACCCCCATCGAACGCACTGCCCGTGGCGACCTTTTTAACAGATTCACGCCCTTCCCGGTCGCGTAACGCACAACAATCCGTTATGAATGACTGTCAAAGACGGACACGTGTTAAGTGCGTAGGACGGGGGAGGTCCGGGGGACGTGCATGCTTCGACTCCTGCCCATTGTGACCGCCTCTCTCGTTTGCCAACTCTTTTGTTGCCCCTGTAACGCGAGATCGGGAATCGCTGGAGAGGGCTTTATTTTATTTATTTATTTTTTTTCATAATATTCTATGGTGTAGGTTGAAGAATTGTTGCGAAGTTCGGTCATATTTCAGGATTTCCTCCGTTCTGAGGTAGCTAGCTGTTCGGCACGGGCTAACTTTGGATTACGATTAGGCAGTGGCGTACGGAGAGATTGTTCGGGGGGGGGGGGTCATTTATTTTTACACCCACGCAGTTAGATAGAGACATAAATAGATAGATAGCTAGATGGAGACATAAATAAACAGATAGATAGGCAGATATGCATAGCGTAGAAAGAAATAGTACAGATGTGAATAGGTACATACAAGTTAACAACTGAATCAAGACAACTGAAAGGAGGGTTGATACAAATAGATAGATACAAATAGGACGTATATAGACATGTACAAAGAGAAAAATAATTAATAGATATTCACAGATATCTAGTATGATACAAAGTTATATATAATTTCTAACACGTACTTTCATGGCAAAGATGGAACTCTTACCATTCACAAACATAAACCGAATCGAAAGAATCGTGCCTTTCCTCTTTCATCAATGAATTCGACAATTGAATGAACTTAAGTGTGGCGCTGAAAATCTTAGTCAAATTCTCATCTTAGAACGACTTCTTAACAAACGCAATGAGCACTGCTTTTCTTCAATTGCCGTCCGTTTTTCGTCTTCACATTATTGTTTTGCACTAATATATTATCAAGCTTAAAAAATATTTCGTTTTCATAAGATGTGTGAAACGTGAAAGTAAACATTATTAGATAAAGACAAGGATGTCGTCATGGAAAATAAAAATTATACTGCAATAGTTTGTTTTCAAGAATAATATTTAAAAAAAATGTGTGGTAAAGGCAAAATTTTCCGCCCCTGAAAATTTGACGCTTTAGTCAGCTGCATACACTGCATGTTAAGAAACTAGACCCTGTGCTACGGCTAGAAAATTCAGAAAGTTTGTTGATTGTACATGGAATGTCCCTGTAACCCGATTGCACGAACCTCCTCTGGGAGACAGAAAAATCTATATAGATCTCAAGTTTAAAATGTTTACATCGAATTATGTAAATAAAAACATTTTTTGTTATATTTTGCTGGTTGAAATTTGTTTCAGCAATCTGGGTACAGGGTCATTCCACATATAATCAACAAATTTTCAGAAATGTTCATGACGTACTATACCATTTTATCTTTATGAAATATAGTAGGAGATGGACAGATTTAGTAGAAAATGTTTAACCCATTAATGCCTGACATTTTTTCCCCAAAGATATTTTGTATACTAGTTACAAACAGTGTTTAATGGACAAGAAAAATTATTAAAAAAATATTGTGTAAAAATTATTTTTTTATTAAGGAAAGAAAAATCGTTCCTTAAAAGTTACGATAGACCCCAGAGGGTGCATACTTTTTTTACTAAAATTTTTTTCTGCCTACGATATAAGAAAAAAAAACATTTTATAAGAGGAAATAAAATCAGCAATTAACATAAACTGGGAAGCTGGAAATAACTTTGAAGACTTTTTTTTCTTGAGATTTTGAACGATGTAATTTTTGATAAAGCTCATATTAAAACTGCTACAGAACACACTGTACAATGGTTATGTGCTGCAATCTGTTAATAACGAATTGAAACAATACCAAGGTACTAATTGAACACTATTATTTGGTTGAAATGTTCATTTTGGGGAAATTCAGACCCTTTTTTGGACCGTCCCTAAAAAGAAACGCTAGGCATTAATGGGTTAAAAGCTAAGGAAAAAATAAATATAATGCAAGGAAGGACCTGGGGTGAATAAGGAAATAGTTTATGGAAGGGGCACCGAAAGAAAAATAAAAAGTGACCCCCTCCTCCCCGCCCCCATTAATTTTTATGAAGAAAATTAAAGTACTTTCAAGTACATAACTATTGCATACTGATTTGCTTCGAATGTGGTATCTTTTTTAACAGCATTTTAAGCCAATTTACGGCTAAACCGTACAGAATTATACCAAAATCGTATAATAATGCAAGGTATTACTTAGCGAAACATTGTTATAATGTGCAATACACCGCCAACTATGCATTGCACATTGCCAACATTATAATGGTAAACAACCAGGTTATCAAAACAGAATAATCACTTTTTTCTATAAAAGAATTAATGAACGGATCGTGATTAGTATTCTTGAATTCGAAACTTTTGAGTTTGAAGAATTCCTTTTCTGACTGCCAACTGCGATAATACTGCCATATCAAACCAAAGTGATTTGATTCAAATATACTGCAAAAAAAAAAAAAAAGCTGTTGTTTTTACTGTATAATACTGGTAGCAGAGGTTCCAGTTTAAAACTGCAAAAGCAGAGTAATAAACTGTAAAACGAGATATTTTACAGTTTATTACTGTAACACTAGCAATTTTAGTTTATTACCAAAAAATAGCTGTAGGGGAGACCGGGGCAAGATGACGAGCCGGGCAAGATGACGAATTTCGTATTTTTTTCCTTTGCCGCTAGCTAGGATAGGTCCGCTAGGATAGGAGATTCTTCTATCTATTCTTCGTTCAGCAATAGTATAAAGTCGCTGAAATCGTCATTTTCAAGACAGTTCTGAAGTTGTTCTGGTTTACCGCTACCGCGATCTAACTTTTATCCATGTGCAAATAAGCTCTGATGCAAGTACAGGTAAGATTTATTGCTTCTCATTAGTATTAATGTGTACCTTAGTTTAAATACTACCTATTTATATGAATAAGCACCAAATAAACGCATTTTTTAATGGAAATAAATATGAATCCTTCAAAAATGACAGTCTGGGGCAAGATGACGAAACGAAAGACGGGGCAAGATGACGAGCTCGTCATCTTGCCCCATGTTTCGGAATTTATGAAACTAACTATGTTGCCCCTTCTATTAAGTTCCTTAAATGCTTATTTATAGTTATACTAATGTATATACTAATGTATATAATAATATATTATACTAAGTACCTCATGCCCCCCCCCCCTCTTCCGAAGAGCAAACTAATAATTCGTTAATGATACATATGATGGCATTTAATACATATTGTTACAAATCTTGTAAATAGTTGTTGTTTTTCCTGCCTTGCTTTATTTTCATTAGTTTTGGTTTTATCTGACGTCATGTTGCAAAGGTATCTGAAGATATCACTTTTATCACTGGTATACCGGCCCTGTAACGTTTTGTAGTTTTTATACTTGCCCTACATTTGATAAGCGTGAAGACATTTTCCCCGCTGAGTGTGTTTTTTTTTCTTCTTTTTAGAAATTTCACGAATGAATTGGAATACTCCAGATTTTGCTAGAAATGTTCTTGAGTGTATAAAAAGCTGGCTTGAACACAAGTCAGTTAGTTGTTTTCAGATTTGATTCTGGTGACTCGTTTTATTCGCTATTCGCTTGGGCGAATGTTTGTTTTGCTTTTGTAATTGCTTAATTACTGTTCACGTTAGATACGTGGTGCTGAATTACTGTTGAGAGTACAGTGTAGTGTTTGCTGCCTAATTGCTGATGTTTAGCAATTGTTTTCTGCTCTTATTGTAAATAGCGTAAATACTTGTAAATAAATTTATAGTTACTTCCTCAAGATTGGAATGCTCATTTGAAGAAAGTTGAAGGTGCTACGGACTCGTTACAATATGATGAACTTATCGAGAAAGCCCCATCAGAAACTGTAGGTCACTGTAGTGATAATGACTGGAGCAATAAGGATACTTTTTTCTCTTTTTTGCAGCACTTTTATCAACACGTAAAATCAAACAAAGAATCTCCTGTTCTGTTGATCATTGATAATCATAAATCCCACATAACTTTGTAAGCTATATTTGTAGCAGAGAAAAATTTATTATCATGGTTGGGTTGCCTCCCCATACATCACATCGTCTCCAACCTCTTGATGTGGCATTTTTTGAAAAATTATTGTAGTCAAGCTTGTGACAACTATATTGTCACTCATCCAGGGCAGACCATCACAGATAAAAATGTTGGTGAACTTTTGAGCATAGCTTACTTCAAAGCCGCTACAATTGCAAAAGCAGTTCAAGGTTTTCAAGAATGTGGAATCGAGCCGCATAATTCTCTTGTATTCAGCGATCATGATTTCGCTGCTTCAAAAACAACTGATCTTAATGCTGTTAAAGAGGGAACTGAAAACAATAGTGCCAACCCCCAGACCCTGTTAGTAAAAAACCCACATATAAAACATCCAGTAGATACAAAATTGATGATAAATTCTGATTCCAGTGCAGAAAAGAAGCCTTTAAGTGTTTTTGATTTAAAGCCATTGCCAAAAACACTACAATGTGACAAAAAAGAAAAAACAAAAAAATGAGTTCAAGTATCCCTAAGAGCTCACCCGTCAAAGAACTGCTATAAGAAAGAGCCAAGCAGAAAGAGAAAAAGGATTGTCTAAAAAAACAGAGGGCAGAAGAACGTGAAGCAAAAAAAGGAGTAAGAAAACTCAAACTTAGTTCCCTTAGCCCGAAGTCAGAAAAAGCAGGCCAAGCAAACCAGTGACATCAACTTCAAAGGATGGTGTACTAAGATGTCCTGCTTGTAAAGAGGAATATTGTGATCCTCCAGCAGAAGAATGGATCCAGTGCTGCAAATGCCAAGAGTGGTGACATGAGGACTGTTCCAATTATGAAAATGGCATTTTTATTTGCGAATATTGTTAGCTGCACTACTAAACATTTGTATATATACATTACTTTACAATGCTTAATTTAATGCTTTCTAAGATGTAGAAACACATTTATCATTTGTTAAACCATGTAACGTATTTAAAAGATTAAAACGTTACACCTTTTATAGAGTCGTCATCTTGCCCCAAGGCGAAAGTCATCTTGCCCCGGTACTGGGGCAAGACAACGAATTATTCAGCTTATGGAAACATAAGAAAATCATACTTTTTTTTTAATTTCAAAAAATAATTGGTGATATATTTTAGGCTACAAAGGACTACTCTAACGCCTCATATAAAAATAATTTTACCATCCTTAAAAATGAGTGAATAATAAGCAACGATTCTTAGCATCGTCATCTTGCCCCAGTCTCCCCTACTACACTATAAAATGCGCGATACCTGTGAAACTAGCAATTTTAGTTTACTACTGTAAAATTAGCAATTTTACAGTTTATTACTGTAAAATTCCTGTAAAATTAGGTTGTTATACTGTAAGAACAACATCTATGTTTTACAGTGTATGATTTGTGTGCATGTGCGTGTGTTTTTTAAGAAATATTTTCAAATTTTCTACTTTTGTTATAGAAAAATAATTTAAAAAATAGTTAACATTACACTTGAATAATTTTATCCCTTTGGGAGGGGCATGGCGCCCCTGCTTCCGCCCCAAAATCCACTTATACCAATGATCTGACATTCATTTTCATGACCAGAACTTCCAAAGTAATTAAAGAATTTCATTTTGTTATCTCCTTGAAAGATAAAGACACACTATTCATAGTCATTTCTCGATTCTTATTCGTTTTATTTCTAAAGAAAACTATTCTTGATATTGATATAAAAAGCGCATCAATGTTAAATTCTTTTTCAGTCTTCTGCTTTAAGTTTCCACAGTATTTCTACGCGATTATACATACCACAGACAAAAAAAAAAGAATCCAAAATTGAATTCGCCATTTCATTAGAATTGGTTTTCATTAATATGCTAACAAGATGCCAGTTTCTGTTTCGGTATTTTTTCCGATATGCATACATCTCAAAAGATTGTTTTTTCCGAGGCATTTTTCTTGCCGTCTATTGGGAATTCAGTGTCAGAATGTATTAAAGGAAAGCAAAAAGTGAATAAAGTACTTAAGAAAAACCTTCAGTCTTTTGGAATAAATTACGTAAATCCTGAAAGTGAATTTAAACGGAAAAGCAATGCTTTTTATTATACGAGTGTCAGTAAAGTTATGAAATTGAACAGTCGGATACGAACCATTATTATCTCTAAGTCTAAGCTCTTAACATTTAAATTGATCTTTAAAAATCTGAAAATCTATAATTTTCAGCAAAAAAAAAAAAAAGAGAAAGAAAATTAGTAAAAAAAACCCGTGATGATGCATTTTAACAGGCCCGTCATTTAGGGGGGGGGGGTCAATTGCCCCCCCCCTGGCTTTGAGAAATCAATGTATTTACATATAAGTGGGCGTGGCTTTTTATGTTTTCCGATGAAATTGCATTGTGTTTGAACCCTTTGCCCCCCCTGGAAAAACTTGAAATGACGTCCCTGCATTTTAACTTGAACTTTAAATTAACGTTAATAGTAGATGAAATCATAAAAAAAATCCACATAAATAAAACAAAGAATGTATGTTTATGTGCGTGTGTGTGTACCTTATACAAATCCTCAGTTTATGTCGGATCTGGGCGAAATTGGGCAGGGAGATACTTGGGTACCCCGGAAATATCATAAGGTGGTTTTTGAGCGGAAAAAAAGTACCAATCCGTTCGAATTTCGAATAAAGGACTTCAAAATGGCTCTATCTTGCGAAATACTTGTCGGATCTTCTCGATCTTGGTCTCATTCGAAAGAACGCAAAAAATACCTGTTAGGAAAGTTTCCTTCCGAAAGATTTCAAAACCGCTAATAGATATCTCCACCCTGAAAAAAAGATATGAGCATTTTTAAAGTTGGAAATATCCATTTTAAATTGGATTTATAAAAATCGTCTGCACGAGCGTGAAAAAAAAAAAAAAAAGGGTGAAACAAATTATTAATGAGAAAAAGGTGTTGCCATTTTTTTTCTTGAACACAAACAACTAAAATTCTTGCTTTTGCATTAGGCTTTTCCTGTAACGGACGGATTACAAAAAAATTTGGCGATTGATTAATTTTTCGTACAGCGTTCTAGCAAACTATTGACTTTAATTTAATCGGGACTTTTAGACACACGCGTCACTTGAAATGACATTTTTCCTCAAGATAGATCCCGTGCAGAACCGGGCCAAGTAGCTAGTAGTAAATAAAAAATAAATCACGTATATAAGCAAAGTTAACATTCTTGCTTTTAATTCGAAATCCTAAAAATGCATTTCATTTGATCTAGAATTTTGTTTGTTTATTTATTTTTTGCTTATGGCGATTTAAAAATCATTTTATCGCATTTATTTATTTATTTATTTGTGGTTATTATTATTCTTATTTGTTTTTCAATTTAAGAGTTGTTTTGGCATAGGGACATTGTTTATAGATTTTTTTCTAACATTTTTGCTTTTTATAAGTATAAAGAGTATTTTCAACTTTTGTGAGCATAGTCGATTTAGGCTGTGAATTCTGGGGGTGCATCAATATTGGGGGGGGGGGGGATTCACCAGGCCAAGCAGGCGACCTAAGGGAGTTATTTAGAAATTTTTGAAATATTAGCTTGAAAGTGCTGAATTTTATTTGATTTCAGAGCAGGTTTGATAGCACTTTTGTTCTAAACTGGAATGCTGGAATGGAAATGGAAGAAGGTTGTGAAGGAGCTTGAAATAGATTATATGGTTTTCGAGGTGTACATTACAATACACCTCGAAAATACAATACACCCTGTCTTGTTTGTTTGATTTTAATCGCCATGGTTGCTTCAAAGTAAAAGAAGTTGTAATGCTATACTTAAAGTACCCATAGTTGCAGACTATACAATTATTCAATGCAGCACTAAATAATAATAATAATAATAATAATAATAATAAAAAGAAAAAAATAAATAAGAAGAATGTGTTTACTTGAGGTATGTAATTATTTATTATATTTTTAGCCTACTCTTCCTGAAACGTAAAAGAAGGAAAAAAGCTTAATGAATTGTAAAAATACCGTAAAGTCCAAAAAAAAAAAAAAAAAAAATCAAAATTAAATAAAATAATTAAATTCATAGAAAAAAAAAGGAAACTATAGGGGGTTTGAAATGGGGAAAATGTGTGTCTGTCGATTTGGCTGTCTCCACCTCCTTCCCCCAAAACCTTTAGAGAGAATGGTCCAATGCAAACAAACTTTTTTGTTTGTTCGAAGACTTTCGGATACTCAAATTTTACTTTCTGAATAGGAAAAGTTTTCGTTCAATTTTGAACAGATCAAAAATCGCAATTTTAACCCCGAACTTTAAGGCGGAATTCCTTCAAAACAAACTTTATTGAAAAAATCTCTTGCTGAAGATTATGAATAGAAAATACTTTTTTTGATTTAGCTAGAGCTAGTTGAAGGCTATTTTTTGTACATTTCAAAAACATCGATGCTTCAAAATATCGACGATTGAGATTAATACATCGTTCATATAATACATTGGTCAAAAAAATATCGATGGTCAGAAACAGTGGCGTACGCAGACAAATCATTTCAGGGGGGGGGGCTGAGTCGAGACTTAAAGAGAAGAGAGCAGGGAACCTCAGAAAATTTAGCTCAGAAAAGTAAATTTTTTGAATTTTTCATATCAATGCTAATTTAAGATGACAAAAATACATCATTATTTTTTTTTAGAATTATACTTATTGTTGTAATCGAGAGGTACAACATTTTGATTAAACCATTTTGATAAAAACAGGAAAAGATTTTTTTAATTTTGAAAAGTTATCTTAATTAAATTAAAGGTTCCCCAACAAGTGCATGCAATATTTTGACAAATTTGTGATTTAATAATATTATTTTTCCGATTTATTTTACTATTGTTCCTAATGTTATGTTTCAATTACATGTGTTGAAATGTATTGAACAGAGCTAGATTAATGAACAAGCATTAATCTGTTTCTGAAAGAAATTTGCAATAAAAATGCACAAAATTGAATTATAAGATAGTCATAAGCGTGACAAACAGTAAAATGGACATGCCAAAAAAAAAAAAAAAAAAAGAAAGAATTTACTTCTCTTATTTTCTTTCTTTAAATTTTTCCTTTAATTAAATTTTATCTGCAGAAAAAATTTCTCTTTATGATGCGATTTCAGGAAAAAGAAAGAAAAAAGGTAATAACTAAAATGTTTTAAATTCTTATTTGATAATTTCGAAAGGGGCTGCAGCCCTATTAGCCCACCCCCTGGATACGTCACTGGTCAGAAGCATCAAGTTTTTACATATACAGGGCCAGTAGCGTGGCCTGGATTTTTTTTTTCCAGAGGGGCTGTCCGTGGTGCAACTAGAATTTTTCAGTGGGGTTGATCATTATACTGGGTGATACATATTAAAAACGGGTAATATGGAGGCACCTAGGTAGAAGCCTCATGTTGTTATTGGTAAACTAGGTGCTGCTAACTGCTAGGGTTAGTTGATCAGTGCATGAAAAGCTACATTATATCATCCGGAAATTTTTAATTCTCCAGTATTAATGGACCGCACATTGGATTGTCATAAAATTATTAAACAGCTACTAATAGATTTTTGGCAATGATTCTTCTTGGATATAATTAATATCATTTCCTTCCGAATGAAAAAGGAATGGACTAGTTTTCTGAATATATCCTTTCATATCATCTGCAAATGAATGCAAGATGATGTTCTTAACGAAAATTCAGGACAGGTAATAAATGACAACGAACCATTTATTAACAGACGCAGATTAATTATAACTGATATAAATAAGCTGCATTTGTTGACACAAGAAACAGAAATAAAGCTAATTACATTCATCAAGTTTCCCTTTTTCTAACGTCCAGAATTGAAAATCAATCAACGTTTAGGACGGGGTTCTAAAAACGAAAGCCCCGCCCATTCCGATGCGGCAACCTCTCGCACAGCTGCGACGAAAGATTAAATAAATAAGTAAATAAATAAGCTGATGAAGGGAAATTTGAAAATGCTTTTAACAATAGTCGCGGTAAATACCAATTACTATTAGAGGCAGCATAAACGCTTCCCGGCAGCAAAAGGAACTCGAGGAAAATAATTAAACACTATAAAGCACGGAAGGAAAAATGGCATCTGACCGAGGGAGGGGAATTTATGAGGAGGACTGGCCATTATCTTCAGCAAAGAACAGATTTATGCGATAAGTAGCCCGAAAATTATAGAGGAGTTTAAGAAAATGAGGAGTTTTCTCAATATCCACAATAGAGCGGGATCGGTCAGGTAGTTGCGGTATTTGTGGAGGGGGAACCACAGTGCTTCAGGTCTTTGTTTAAACAGTGTTGATGTGGAAATTGATATGCGAGGTGAAGGCCTGGCGATTGAAAGCCATTTTATTTATTTGCCTTGCTGGATTTATTTCGCGTGGTTCATCTGCGCGGTGCTCCAAAGCTTATGGGAGTGGTTGTTTTTGCTGCTGGAGCTCAGACTTTTCAGTTTGGAAAGTTGCCCCGTCTTTTTTGATTTTCCGCGCCATTTTTAAAATTCTTTGATATGAATCTTGAAGAATTCGGTATAATGAATTGTGCAGCACATCTGCTACCGGATACGGGATATTCAGATGAGGATTTCTGTTTGTCAAATATTTAATTTTTTTTTCTCCTGAATCCCCTTCAAATTAAGTAGGGATGTTTCACAGGGCGGGGGCCTGTAATTTTGCTCGATTTGAGACAGCATTTATAAATTGGATTTAGATTTTTCTCATGCGCATATCCTTCTTTACGTCATGAGTAATCTATGGTTTCATCTCTGGCTCGAAGTAAAGGAAAAAAAAATATTTATTCGCATAGGGAGAGTTATTTTCTATGGCAAAAAAACTCGCAGTGTCTACTATACACAAATTCAACTTGGTATTTGGCTGAAGTTAGCCTCTTTTCTTAGGAAAAATCGACTTTTGGTAACTGATGAGTGATTCCAAATTTTTAAACAAAATATGAATGCATTTTTTGCTCATGTCTGCAACAATTGTACACGAAATTTTTATTGGTACACGAAGGATTATTTTCTAGTACTAGCAGAGTAATTTAAAAGATCTATACGGTACACAAATTTAATTTTGAATTTAGTTGAAGTAAGCTACTTTTCTTAACAGAGATCTGCTTTTGACTTAGGATGAGTGATTCCGATTTTAAATAAATCACTATTTTTTTCCTAATTTCGTTTAACTAACTCAATTCAGCAATTTCTTTTCAATAAATTTTCAGCTTAAAAGGGCAAAATACTCAAGTCCTAACTGAAGTAAAAAAAAAAAAGAGTCTTTATCGGCACATGAAGAATTATTTTCCAATTGGCAAACAAATCCAAAGTGTCAATTTTGCGTCCAGTTGAAGTTAGCCAATTTTCTTACAAAAGATTGGTTTTTGGTAGATGATCGGTTCTGATTTTAAATAAATCATTAATTTGTTCCACATAATTCATAGTTAACTCGCTCTGACAATTTTTTTTAAAATAAGCTTTTAATTAAATTGGCCAAAGAAGGAAAAGACAAAATAGTCAGGTCTTGAATGCAGCCATAGCTGGACCTTTGGTTATTACCTTTGCAATGTGCAGATTCAGTAGCACAAAACTAATGAGACTTTTCTGAACTTTAATAATTTTCTCTAGAGCGATCAGAAGAAGAAAAACAAGCAAATTAATGTCACTTTAAGCTCGGTTCATAAAAAAAAGAAAGAAAGAAAAGAAGAAATGCCGTCAAGTAAACAAGTTAATATTTAAAGTGGACAAGTTGCATGGCTTTTTCCTCCACTTTTTAGATATTTTGCTCTCATTCTTAAACACCATTCCATGTTTTATTCACTAAAATTAAATACTTAATATAGATTTATGTGTTAATTATCTATGTTAATGTAGTATATTTGAGAATGGATCTAAAGTACAATTACATTTATAATTTTGCAGCAATAGAGGTAATAATTGATACCTTGGGCTATTTCACTGAAAATTAGAAATGACAATTCTATATTTCATTTCAAAACGTGTAATAAATAAAAAAATTGTATTACAATTTTTAAAAATTGTTTCGAAATAAAATATAGAGCTATCAATGGATTAGACAAAATATCTGATTTTCTGCGGCATGGCCCTCTCGTTGTTTCTGCTTGGAGCTAACACTAAACATAATTGGTATTAAAGTAAACTATATGTTTTAATAATTTGCAAAAAGCAAAATCGGAGGATAATTTTCTAAAATTGAGAAATTTAAAACTAATGTCGGAATGTATGTTCTACACGTGACAAGTTGATAGACTTCATTAAAAAAAAACAATTAAAAAAGATCGTGTAAAATATTTTTTTAATTAACAAATGTCATAAGGAAAGCACTTCTCAAAACCAGAAATTTTTCTGGTGTCTTCAAATAATTCCCTCTATGTTTTGAGAAATTCGATCTACTTTACTAAATTAAGTAAATTTAGTTATATTTTATATAATTCAAATTGTTAATAAATCCGGGTTCTTAAATGACGAGCAAGTTCCCATTATAAATAAGTTGAGTCTAGCCATATACGACAACATGAAATATTTTTATTGTATAATTTCCATTTTAAAATTAAAAGAATTAGTAAAGACTAGCTATGTCACAAAAAACTAATAAATAAATAAATAAATAAATAAAAAATAAATAAAATAAAAAAATATTCATTACATACAGTTCCATTTTCCCATTAAATATAAGTTATTAGATCCTCTGTACAAAAAAAAATTCAGTACTTATATGTTATACATTCCCATTAGAAGCAAGTTAATTAGTCTAGCCATACAACAAAATACTTTTTTATCATATAGCTCCATTATTCCATTAAAAGAAAATAGTTAAAAACAAGATATATCGAGAAAAAAAAATTGTCTCACACTGCTCCGTTCTCCCATTAAATATAAGGGACAAAACGCTAACCTTAGCTCTATTTTCCCATTTAAAACAAGTAGTAAAGTGGAGCTATATCAAAAATGACAAGAGTCTCATATAACTCCATTTCATCTACTTATATTAAAAACTGAGTATCTTTCTAACTATCTTTCTATCTTTCTTTCTATCTTTCTATGTCACGCTTCTTTCTCCTGAACGCCAATGAACTGAAAGTCGAACCAGGTACCGATAGATAGGTAATTTTTCAGGCTTCATTAGTTTCAATCTATATGATTATACGATTTTAATTAGCGAAGATATCAATTAATAAGTAGTCAAGTTTAAAGCGATTAAGCCTAATAAATGATTAAATATGAAATCCATTCTTGCAAACCGTCGTTGCTATGAAACAGTGATAACAATGATAATGAGAATTTGGAATGAAGGCTTAACTAAATCAAACACGAAACTCATAAGCGGGTTACTTACGTAGTATTTTTATCGCTTGCTACTGGTAATATTTTTAAACATTCATTTGTTGAAAAGCCATCTACTTATGTTAAAAACTGAGTATCTATGTCTGCTTTTTTAATTTGAGCGAGCTGAACTTACTGAAACTCTCCTTACCATCTTGAAGGCGCGTAGCATCTCAATAATTCGTATGATTTTTTTGATGCAGGAAAAAAGTGAAGGCGTGAAGCGCCTGTTAGCGAGCCGCCTTGGCGGGGAGTAGTTTCTTGAAAATTTCCTCACTACTTTCATGGCACGAAGTGCCCGTGCAACGCCGGGCCACGTGCGTGGTATGTCTTGAAATCGAATGAACATTAAATTCTATCAAATAATATAACTTCAAAATGAGGTAAAAGTTAGAGAAGAGGCACGTTATGCATCAACATGCCGCAGGAAGTTAATCTAGCTGCCCTGGCAGCTAGTCATTAATTAAACGTTGCTTTATCTAGCTATACAGTAAATTAATTAACAATATTTACCGTATGTAGCTTCATTTTTCATTCAAAATGAATTTTCTTACTTTATGATAAAAACAAAAAGAAATTATTAGCAATATTAACTCACTCAAGTCAGGAAGAGATTAATTGTAATTCCGAAACACGTGTACTCTACTTTCTTAGAAAATATGTGTTGCATTATTTCGGCCTAAGTTATTGATGATGATGATGACGTAAAGTGAAAAAAAGAAAAAGAAAGGTATCTGATCGATACAGCTTTATTTTTTCAAAAACTTCAGAATTAATCAGATTTAATGTATAAAACAAACTTTCATTTTCTAGTTCAGATGATCAGATGCGTTAAAAACACAATTAAAAGTTTATCCACTTATATTTTCACTTTTCTCCTAATTCAAGCAAAAAGTTTATGACTAGTTTTTAATTTAAAATACCGCTTAATAAATATTAAGCCAGGTATTAAACGGGAAAGAAAATGAGTTGCCATGAAATAGCGTTTCTTATAAATAATTGAAACCCCGTAGAAGCAGACTATAAGAAACAAATGTAAATTACAAAAAATTAATTAACATTCATCTCACTTTTAATTAATGCTTTTTTGTCCATTTCACAGCTCATAACGAAAATTGAGTCCGGCTTTCCTTTAAAATGAGAATAACTCATTAAAGTTATCATTTATTTCTATACATCCCGTATTTTTCAACCAAACCTCACAAATGGCGAAAAGTTTTAATTATTTTTCAGCCCCAAAAACCTCAAAAACTTTTCAGTCCCCCGCCTTTAACAAACCCGCAAATTTTTCCAGGTGAAGAAAAAAAAAATCGCTGCGTGAAATAAATAACGACGAAAAAATAAGCAACTGATTATGAAACTCATATTTAAAGTCATAATTAGATTAATTTAACGACAACTTCCCCCGCACAAGCGCGCGTATAAAAAACCCATCGCGCATTCACTTTTAATAAAACTGCGAGATTTCGTGGAGAGACCCGATAATTAATGCGTTCCACATAGAAAAGTAACATTCCAGGAAAATAATTTCAGAAAAGGGAGATCGCGGGAAAAATTGTCGACCCCCTCCCCCTCACAGATTTCGGCGGCACTATTTCTGGCAAACTTCCCGTTACCCCCCCCCCCTCAGTGCTTTAATTATTTCTCCCCCTCCCCCACCCCCTCTGCACCCTTATCAAACGTTCTTCCAAGCGAAAATTTCCAACGACCGCTCAGATCGGTTTAAAAACAAAGCGGTAATGGCGCACTTTTGCGATGTATCTCAAAACGAGACTAAAAATTACGATACTAAGGGGCATTTAGAACAGAGAGTGGTAGTTCGGCGGCATACTTACACCCCCTTTTATGCAGACGACTATAAAATTGGGATGCGCGATTTCCCAATATTAATTCTCCACAGTAAAGACTTGCACTATATCACTTCATAAATAGATATAAGTTATCATTCGAAATTTAGTTTCTAGAAAGGGAACGACGTGATTTAGTTACTAAAATAATCAGACGACGATATTTAAATTCTTAAAGGTCAGCGTGATTGTAAAATTTGTTGTAAATTTTAACTTATATAATGAGACAGTAGTGAGAAAGCTCAAGTTAATATAACAGAGTAGACCTAGACATCTATAACACTGAAAAATGGGATGTTGCTGTTTCAGAACCAGTTGTTTTTTTGTTTTTTTTTTCATCGTCGTCTGACATTGCATCGCGCCAATTTAAGTTATAATATTGCACTGCCATGGGAAGTTAAAAAGCAGTATCTGCAGAAATGAGTTTTTGAGAAATTTGAAGGAAAGTGTTTTGGATTCCATACTAACAATAGCGAAATGTTGGTGTTTGACGTTTGTTTTCGTGCTTTATTTTCAGCGGAAACCAAATAAGCAAGCTTATGCAATAAAGCTAGAGAACAGTGAATTCAATAAATAACAGAAACGAAAAAAAAAAAAAAATGATACTGCTCTTTACCTTCCCACGGCAGTTAAATATTTAGAATGCTATTTTTATCGCTTTTTCGCTTGAATATTCTTGAGCATAAGTAATTAAAAATAGGCATATGACAATGCGAAAGGCGCGATGTTTCGCTTAGTACATAGGAAAGTTGTGTCTGAAACTTTATAAACATCATTAAAGGAACTAAACTGAAGCTTTTTCGTGCAAGGTTACTGAATTTAAAATGGAATTTTCAAATTAATAAGCAATTCAAAAGCATGACTACTGGTGGTCAATCCATGGCTCACTATATTTAATGCGTACACTTATGCTTCTCACTGTCAGATGTACAATGCTTAATAAGAGGATTGAATTATCCTGCGACCATTCTTTTGAACAACCTATTAATTTTAAAATTCAATATTAAATTCGGTAACCATGCTTAAAATAGTTCCAATTTAGTTCCCTTAATTGTTTTCTGCCGGTTACTATACGATGTGCCAATTTTCAATCGCGTACATTGCCAAAACGTTGAATATATGAAATGATATATCCACACCAGAGCCCAATTAACCTCTGACGTTAGGGAAAGCTGATTTGCATTTCGAATTTGCATCCACCCCCCCCCCTAATTTCGTTAGCAGTGTTTTTTTTTTCTTTTTTTATTTTTTTATCTACGCATTAAAACAAGTCTCCCCAATGTTGCAAGTATAACGGGAAAATACCGCATTTGAAAAGAGCTAGTGTTCACATTTTATGATATACATCCTCACTTTTAAAAATTCTTCCAATAATATTTTTGGACCAATTCGAATATTTGCCATCTCTTTAAAAATTTATTTAAAAGCAGAAACTGAAATTTTAAAGTTATTTTTCGGCTCTTTGAAAACTGAGGGGAAGCTCAAGCTTCCTAAGAAGCCCTTTGAGTAATAAGGCTCTGACACTCAACATCGGATTCTGGGGTCCTAAATATATGCAATTTTTTTCCCAGCGAAAAAAGAAGTCTGTACCATCACCTCGCTAGTAAAGCATGAATTTATGCAAATATTTTTCTAGAGCGAACAGTAACTTAGTTTAAATCTCTAATACAGAAAAATGTGATACACATTACACAACCGCAGTAAAGAGTTTGATTTTCGCGCCAAAAATCTCCTTCATTGTTCTTAAATGGAAAAACAAACGTCGAAAAAGAATCTTTTTCCCCCTCTTTTCCCCATACCGCACTCACCCATTGTTCAGCATTAGGATGTTGGGGCAAAATCACTTAATCACAGTTCTCATTTTTTTTAATTTGCTTTATTCCGTTTTTCCCCATTATGCGTAGGGATAAAAACGAAACAGCGGGGAAAAACAAGGGGACTGCGGAAGCATGCGAATTGATTGTTCCGATTACGGACAATAAAAACCAAAAATTTTAAACAATTATTTTTTTAACTATCCGTTAATTTAAAAAGTGTCTTCCGTCTTCCCTACACTTCAATTTTCTCTTCTAAAATAAGAGGCTGTAATTTGGTGCACAGTTCTATTCACATTGGGACAATGGGGGAGTTTTTTTTCATGTTTCAATTATTATCTGAAAGTGTTTTCTAATTTGTTTTTTGCTTTTTTTCTCGTATTTTCGTCAAAAAATGGAGGAGAGTAAAAAAGTCTTTTATTGTTTGATTCTAAAAACAATTGGGATTTTTTTTTCTCTCCTTCAATAATCCTCTTCTCATGGTTTTTAATATGTTGTTGCCAATTTCCTGAAAGAAAAGTGGGTGATATTTTTTCAGGCTTCCTCTCTTTTTTGTGTGGGGCTTGTTTACTTAAGTAATGATATCCGCGGCTATCAAACGAGGATAGCATTTAATTGAAAAGTGATTAGAAAATAATGCAGGGGACTTAAATGTTTTTTCGCATCGCAGAAAAACAGAAATTTGCAGAACTCAATCCGAGCTCTATAAATATCGATTTTATTGTCCGAATAAAAATTTGACCTTAAAAAGGGTTAGGCGTCGCTGTATTAAGTAGGATTAGAATTTTTTAAAGAAATTAGTTCATAAAATTTTGTTTTTTTCACGAAGATATATTTCGTCGCAACACATTTAATAAAGTAAAGGTAAGATAAAGTAAAATGCTTTATTTTTATAGTTCACAGTTTCAAACTTAGAATATCAATTTTAGGCACAAAAGACTTTTTTTTCTCCTTCCCTATATTCAAAAACAACGTATTTGACGTAACATTTTGAGGTACGATGGATTAAAAGCCACTATTTATTTATTTATTAACCCTTCAGAACTCGTACCAAAATGATAGTGAATTGAGAACTATTGAATGAGTTGTACAAAAGTATGGTATTTGATGAAACAGCTAAAATATTTGATGTAATAAAATTAAAAAAAAAAGTTTCATTTCTTCGTGATGTGACTACTTTACTTATGGTGCAAATTCTGAGAGGTTATTTTTTTTACAGCTAGTTGACTTAGTGGCGCTACAATGGATTTAAAGCCAACATACATCAACAAATGAATAAAAGAAAAATAAAGTAAAAAATGGGATATCAAACGAAGCCTCAGAGGATTGTCTTAAAACCTTTATTTTTTCTCTAACATAATGAAGAGAGGGTTATTAACAAGAAGTTCTGTCAAGAACTAAACGAGCCTACTTTCCCGTACATCGATATCGGCATTCTAGCATCTGATCAATATTCTATTAATTATCTGAAACTGAAAATTATGTCAAACATACCTTTATAGCACTTAAAGCTGATTTCTAAAAGCAAAATATACCCCTCTCATCAGATGAAGTAGACACGTAAAAAGTAAATAAACGAGTAAATAAAGTTTTGTCGCACCATTTAAAGAACGTAACTGTCATAGTTCTTCCGTAGAAAAATTCCACAACCGTTTTCAAAAGAAAAATAAATAAATAAATAAAAGAACAAAGAACATCAAAACACATTTAATCAAAGAAAGAAAAAAAATCGTTACAAAATGTCTCGAATTTCATTTTTAATCCGTTGCCAGTTAATAAATATAAATAAAGAATAAAATGCTCTCGTGAATGAAAAATTTTTGTTAACAAAAAAAATCGTCTGCCAAAAAAAAAAAAAAAAAAAACAATAGTAATAAATTAAACAAAACAAATAAATAAATAAACAAAAAATCGTCTGCCCAGTCAGTCATTTTTTCATTATTTTTTGGACTTGGCGATATTTTTTGGGCTTGGCGATATTTTTTGGGCTTGGCGATATTTTTTGGGTTTGGCGATATTTTTTGGGCTTGGCGATATTTTTTGGGCTTAAAGTCATCACTTGAATTGTTACAGTTAGGCAGTTTTATGAACCTCTAACTTACGATCTACAACCGATACGCACTCACAATTCGACAAACAGATTAAAAGTCCCAAAATATCTTTTATTTATGCAATTTCCCTTCAATTTCATTAACTCTTGATTCTGTGGATTTTTTTTTTTGTGGTCCTTATAACAGCTTGTAGAATCGAGCATCCTGCATTAATGATTATCATCCTTAAATTATAGCTAGAGTTATCGAGGCAAATTACTGATGTTGTCGAAAGAATGTTTAATGCATTTCCTTTAGCTTAGGTAAAAATTAAACAGTTGCATGGTAAAATTAATGTGGTAAATAAAACTCCGGTTATGGCTTTAGTTAAGGACATGGTAGAAGCATGATTACAGTCCCGAAAATAACCGTGTCACCACATGACGACACTAAAAATATCCATTGACGTCAACAAAATGTATGGTTGAGTCACTCAAAGTATCTTGGAACCCCACCAAATATATATAACAGTATCGCTAGAAGTATCTGGTGGTAGTTAGTTGCTCAAAATATATCATCTAATGCCATTGCATGACAATGTCATGTTGTAAAAAAATATGGTGTACAGAGAAAATAGTGGCAGTGTTATCAAAAGTGTTTACCAATTTCTGGCAGTACTAATCTATGCATAAGGGAGGGGGGGGACTAATGCAAATCGTAATTTACGGCTAGAAAAGGCTGAACTTTGATATGAAGATCAAGCTCGAAGCACCTGGAAGCAAAAGGGGTGGAAGTGCCAAAATTAAAAATTTAAAGATTACTAGTAGAAATGACAGGAGAAACTTATCTGTTTTGTGGCTAGATATAGTACTGGCTGTCCGGTGAGTGCCTTCCATTGAACTAACAAGGACCCATTTAGTTCAATCGTGCTGCTATACAATCTAATTTAGAAAAACTTTTCAATGAAAGCCTGCTTACTGTTTGAACTCAGAAGGCAATTTTTCTCAAAATTTTAAAATGTCCGCGTACATTTCTTTGCTTCCCTTTCACTGCTTCACATTTGAGGCTAAAAAGTGAATTGAAGATATAAAAGTAAAGCTACACATCAAACTATGGAACTTTTGAAAGATTTTATCATCCTTAGTACACTGGACATCCATGGATTCCAGGACATATAGTAGGGGGGCTACGGGAAAAGAAACTGCATTTTGTGATAAAAGCATGAAACTTGGTAGGTTTGTAGACAATATATAAAAAAACATTTTTAGAAGGGGAGCCAATCGGAAATCCCCCCCAAACCCCTCTTAGCGGCCATTTTTGGTCCAAAACTAGAAATAGCGCATTTTTGTAATTATTATTATTATTTTCTTCTTAAATCATTGGCTATGTCATTACATAGGCGTTTATTGTATTTTTTATCGTTTAAAGCTCCACTTAGAGACTAATTTTAAAAAGCACAACCCAAAAATGCTTTTTTTTAGCAAATCGATATTTTTTAAGAATAAATTCATGAAAGTGAATTCCCTCCCCCCATAAATGCATTAATGGTTAAAGAATGTAAATATACATTAAATAAATGTTTAAAAAAAGTAGGGTGCCGGTTATCCGGATCCTAATTGACCGAACCGTCCAATTATCCGGTCATGATACCTCTCATTTTTATGACTAAGCACACATCATCGAAAATGTTTCCCAAGGGTACAAAAGCATAAGAACTTGAGGGAAAAGTTAATGTCAAGATAGCATGATTCTACCAAAATAAAATTTAAAGTTTCAATTTCAGAAACTTTAAAGTTTTAGTTTTAAATTTATTTTTCCTCTAATTTTTATTATTGTTGCCGTTGCTGATTTTTTTCTTCAAATATGGTAGTTCATTAGGTGACGAATATTTTCCAGTGTGTTTATCATTGGTAACATGTGTCATTGTTCATATGTTCCCGTAAATGCTATTTATATGGATCGAGATTAGGAAAGATGCTCATATTTTTATAAGTTACGGTTTCTCATAGTCTTATGGTTTTACATGTTCAAAAGTATTGTTTTAAATGCATTTATTTTAATTTTGCTTAAGTGTTAAAGTTTAAATGGTAAACTTCAATGGTTAAAAATTTAAATGGCATGGTTAAAGCTTTAATGGTTCAAAAGTTTAAATGGCAACCAAGGGTTATGTTTGGTGAAAACAACCACAGGAAATGTTGCTTTTACCAAAATTATTACAACAGATATTTACTGGATTAAATTTATTTTCTGTTCGAAATTAACTCCAAAAAAATCTATTGTGCCCTGCAGCAACTTTAAATATATCAGTCTTGTACTGAGGTTATGAAACAATGTTCGAAATTCTGTCAAAACAGGCAAAAATTAGGTAATTATCAGACTTCGTAAATGTAGGTAGATTTAAATTTGAAGAATTATTTGTATCGGAAAAATTTAATGAAAAGAGGGATAAGTGGCATAACTCTTGTATCTTGAGGTATAACAGTGCAAAAGTCAGAAGAGCTGAAGAAAGAAAAAGAAAGGAAAACTTTGAAGAGTGCCACGTAAGTAAACACTTTATAGAGTCTTCAGTTCAGCAGAAGAGAAAGAAATGTACTTCATCCTTTCCATATTTGTGTTTCTTTTCTGATAAGCCTGGTGAAAATAGACAGGAGTTACATCCAGTTCTGACGAAATCAGTTGACAGAAAATACGAAATTGCGTGTTAGTAAAAGCAGACAGTACGCTCACTGCTGAGTTGGCGCAAGCTGACATAATAGCTCAAGAATGGAAGTACCACCGTACTTGCATTCGTAAAACTTTACTTGTAAAACTTTATCACTCATGAAGGACAGCAAGTGATTGTTCTGAGGAAAATATTTATTCACGAATTGAATTAATTGCCCTACACCGAGTAATTTCTTACTTGAAAAATCTTAGAGTTAACAAAGGTGATAAGTATCCAATTTTCAGAATATTCGTTCGACTAAAATATTATTCTGAAGGAATAGAAGACTTATGCTACAACACAATTTATCAATCGAAAATAAATTTGCTAATGATGTTGACAATACCGGGCTTAGAGCAAAGATATTATCACACTTCGAACATGGACATATGCATGCAGAGAAATCAGGCTTTGAATATGTTTTAGTTTGTAAAGGTAAGTGAATCAATATGTGTCTCCAGTACTAGCAGTTTCGAAGATGCTGTCGCAAGTGACATGATAGTGAATTCCACTAGGACATGCATTTTAAAGTCAACTGTCAGCGTCGAAGGCGGATTTGAAGAGTCAGCAAGAAGCTGTTGATCCTCTTCTTCCGTCCTTTCAAATAACTTGTTATATGGTACTTGCAATATTGATGGTCTTCCTTCTCAACCATTACTTGCAATTTGTCAGTTGTATTTAATATGCATATATATACTTCAAACAAATTAACAAAGCAAACTATCAAGCATCAAGTAAACAAGGAACAACCAATACCTGTTTATTTGGCCATGAAAGTATACGAATAAACTAGAAGAAAAAGTCTTGTTGACATAATGCATATTTTGGAACTTTTCATTTCTTACCCAAGGCTTCTAAAGATTTCTACTGGACTCTGCAAAGCATCAGTTAAACAAATTGATAAATATAAAACTACATTTCCTTCACATTTCAGGATCTTTGTTTTTACACCGGCCGCGCACGATAATTTTTATTATAACTCTAGTAGTAGGGGAGAGCGGGGCTAAAAGTTCCGCGGGTAAGTTGTTCCCTTTGAAATAGCTCAGCTAAGAAAAAAAATAAATGTATTTTATCAATACGTCGTGAAATAGAATGTTATAGCGCACAAATGGCAGCTATTTTAGCCAGCCCAGTGGCGTTCGGTATATTAGAAGCCGAGCACGTACATTACTGATCTACGAAAGTAAATATTTTTGTTTTTGGTGTTTTTGGTCTTTTGACCAAAATTTAATAGTTAGTGTTAAGTTTTTCGGTATTTTTCTATGAAGATAGATTGTGCACCCTAATACCATACGCTGAAACCATTTACGTTTCGTTACCTACCCTATAATTTGATGTTTTAAAGACATGTGCTTTTGGGGCTAGTTGTTCCCTTTTTTGGGGGCAAGTTGTTCCGCGAAACAACTTGCCCCAGAAAAATTAGCAACTATCCCGAAGGAATCTCTTGCCCTATTCATCTCTACCAGTGATGCAGTAAATAAGTACACACATAAATAAATATTATATGTTACTGTGAAAGACCGAAAGTGAGATGGTACACTTTCACCGAAAATAAATCCTGAAATATTCAGTCTATCCGATAGATATATATTAGATATAAAATTTTCGAAGAGCAAACTATGTAAGACATCGAAATATATTTCATACTTTAATATAAAAATCTTCTTTTTGGAGGATCTTAATTCAAATTTTAGCTTAATCCCTGTTATAACTGAAGACAACCAATTATTTTAGCTTATTAGCTGTTGAAGCTGTTAATTATTATATGTAATTTACATGTTGCACTGTCCTTACTGTATTTTACCATATGAATGTTTTTCAGTATACTATTTACTAGATGCATTGCCCGGCTTTGCACGGTCTACCTTGAGAATTCAGCTTTTGTCAAGCGACGCGCGTCTAAAAGTCCCGATTAGATTATTTAAAATCGATATTTTGTCGGTATCCAACACAAGAAATCTGTTATGGACCCCACACTACTTCCTTTTTCTTAGTAGATGCCTTCAGTGTTAAAATAGCGCAACAAATAAAACATTTACATCCCTAGGTTGCCATGAAACAATGCGAAAAAAAAAGTTTTACAATGATTAATTTTTTACATATGGCCGATTTTAACATCATTCAACGGATTTTTTCTCAAAATATCGTCAACAGCGCCAAATTGTACCGGAATTCAAGAAATCATTTTTCCTCGCCAACATGGCGATATGTCGCCAAGTTGGCGTCAAACACTTGGCGACCAAAAGCTTGGCGATATATCGACTAGTGATCACGCCAATTCCTATCACTTGTGTCTACAAATTAATACTGATCCCCCCCCCCCAAAAAAAGGGGTACCCCGCCTGGGAACATTCAAATGCAACCACAAGGGGAGGTGCACAACTGGACCTCCCTCAGAGCCTACATATCAAAGTAGAACTTTTTACGTCATACAGTTTTTAAGTTATGTGACATACATACGCACATACATACATTCGTACATACAGAAGTCACGAGAAAAATCGTCGTAATTAACTCGAGGGTGGTCGATATATATATAATATCTATAATAACTTCCTTTGCCACGTAAGAGGAAGTAAAAAAGTCGTAGTAAGTACGAGAAAACAGCTGCTTAGTTAAACGATATTTTTGTAGCCCTTAAATAAAGTTAGACTAATATAAACCATTGTTTTTTTTCACAAATTATGTTTTTAATGAGTTATTCTTATCTCAGAGTGGTTAAATTCGAAATCAGCATCGTTATTCATCGTCTTGTTAATCTCGGAACAATTTGCCCCACCCACGGAACAACTTGCCCCTAGGCGGGGTTTGTTGTTCCTTTTCGGTTTTACTTGTTATGAAATTAATTATTCAAAAATCTTACGAAATGCAACTCAAAAAACAGTCTGTATATCAAAGGGACATATAATATTAGGTTTTAACCTCGGAATATTTATTCTAGAACCAAGTTTTCAAAACGAATTTTTAGCTTGATTAAAAAACGGAACTTTTAGCCCCGCTCTCCCCTACAGCAAATAAGGACTCTTTCCATATAACAAGCACTTCATTGTTTCAGCATGCGCCATTTCAGCAGCAAGGCTCAAAAATTCCTCTTGTATTTCCCGAAATACCATCTTCTAAAAAGGTCGCTCTGTTACCACATCAGGTATATCATTATTTGTAAATCCAGCATATCTTTCAGTGAAGGAACCACCACAATCTAATTTTGATGGATTAAATAAGTCAGAAATGCTTTTCATAGAAACTAAATTAACAAATGAATTCTTGAAAGAGGTGAAATGTCTTAAGCGAATTTACGTCATGCAAGTGTAAAACAAACTGCTCTCAAAAACTTGTTGGTGATTCAAAAATGGACTGTGTGTACCAATGTGTAAATTCTGCAATGGAAAATGTTGTATATCTATGTAAATTACTAGCCAGTTCAATTACGTAAAATCAGCTTGTATATATAGCCATTTACACATAATCATTGTATATAATTACCTGCTCAGATTGATATTGAAATTCAGTTGTTTCTTCTGTTATAAAGGGTTACTTTTCAATAACAGCACAATATTATAAGTAGTAGAGATGTTGCTTAATTAACACATCACTAAACTTTTTTATTACAGCAAATT
>JAXGGA010014965.1:0-30538 GCA_038373865.1 Uloborus plumipes | reverse complement strand
GGGGTAAGATTACAGATGTTTTTACAGTAGGGGTTATGGTAGAGTAATGCACATAACTGTAGATTGTACTATAACAGTTTAAAGGAAATAGTTTGTTTCAAATGGGGCAGCGTTAAGCTTCTTGCCATTTGCAGACCTAGTGCGTTTCCCGAGACCGGCACCTATTCTTTCATGTGGAACCACCATCTGCGGAATGACATTGCAACGAGAATTTTGATGCCCAGTTTCCCCGCTAGATGGGAGCACTTTAATTTTGCCAAGAGATACTATATGCAAACAAGTACTTGAGGGATCTTTTGCATGCCGCATAATCATACGACATGGACGCGGTCGATTTTCTGCCCCATGAAAATGCACCGACTGGAGTCGGGTTTGATCCCGCGCCTTTGGGTGTGAAAGACGAGCATCTTAATCACTTCACCACTCTGTCGACTTAACGGAAATAGTGGAAGGCAACTAAATACTAGATTCGTGCATTTCTAACAAAGGGAACAGTAATCCACACACACACACAAAAGGAAAAAAACTGACTTCTATTCTAAACTCATGTTTTCGAAAGTTGCAACACCATGAGGGAATCGTCACAATTGAATGAAATTTAATACACAGCTGAGTGATAGTGGTACAAATAAATGATTAAACTTAGAAAGAGAGAGCCGACAAACAATAAAAAAAATATTGAGAATAGTATTTTGTGTAACCACCACGCGCTGCAATAAGTACTGCTACGCGACGTGGAATGGAGTCAAACAAAGTTTTAATGCCTGCTTGATCAAGAGCATTCCATACTGTTTGTCTGAGTACCCAAAGTTTGTCTGTAGAAGCAACAAGACGAGGATCACGAACGAGACGCCGACCAACGAAATCCCAGACATGTTCAATCGCCAACATATTCAGAGAATACGCTGGCCAGGGAAGAAGCTGTACCTGCAGCGATTAAAGGAAGGATTGAACAACCCTAGCAACATAAGAGCGGGCAGTATCCTGCTGAAATACAGCGCCAGGCAAGCCTTGAAGGAAGGGGACAGCTTGGAGCTGTAGAACTTCACTGATATACCGGTTGCTGTTCAGGTTACACACAATTCGTAGCAATTGAGATCGTCCGTGATATGATATGACACCCCAGACCATGACTCCAGGTGCTCGTTCACTGTGACGTTCGACAATGCACTCTGGAAGATGGCGTTCACCGGCATAGCGTCGGAAGCGAATGCAACCATCATGGTACCACAAATTAAAGCGGGACTCGTCAGAGAACACAACATACTGCCAATCAGCACGCTAGTCTTTATTCTGATTGGCCCATTGTAGCCGCAGACGGCGATGGTTTAGCTTGAGGGGGATCATCTATAAAGGAGTCCTTGCACGCAGTCCACGCTGCAGCAGACGTCTACGAATTGATGAAGCACCCAATGAAACACGTGTAACTATTGACCACAGTGCTGCCAGTTGTCTAGAAGAAGCTGTTCGGTCCGTCACCACCATGCGGATCAGGTGTCTATCATTGAGCGCTGACGTCACATTTCGGGTCCACTACCGGATTTCCGAGTTGTCCGACACTCGTTCGTCCACTGCTTCCAAATACGCATCACTGTGCTGCTGTTACGCTTTATACGAGCGGTTACTTCACGATAAGACAATCCAGCTTCACGAAGGCCGATGATCCTCTCCCGTTCAAACTCCGTAAGTTGTTGAAATATCGCTCTTTTTCGTCGAAGAGGCATTAGCAACGTCTGATCTAACGTGTATCTCAAGCAGATAACCACCTATAACCATACACGCCTTGCTGCAGCCGTCTATTTATTCGGATAAATCCGGCATTCAAAGGGCGCTGCTCATCGTACGCATGCGCTACGAGTCTAAAATTCTAATCATTTGCATATCATACCTACTTTGCATTTGCTGAAAATTTCAGCCTCTTCGCGCAAGTCCTTCATGGTGTTGCAATTTTCATAAACATGAGTTTACATAGCTTTTAGCAGCATTTAAAAAGCGGAAGTAAAATGCGTGCATTATAAAAAGAAAGTAACTTAAGAAATAGTCTTTAAAAATTATAACTTTTAAAAACACTAAGGGCCCTGCTCCACATTGACGTCAGAAAAATAAAGCAGAAACGTAAAATGAATTAAATGATATTCCTATTTAAAGTACCCGGATTTTCTTGTTCTGCCTTCGGGTTCGGTCGCGTTTACTGCTGATGTGGAGCAGGGCCCTTGATGCACATCAGCGGAAACTTTCCATAGAAATAAGGGACGTCATTTCAAGTTTTTCCAGGGGGGGGGACAAAGGGTGCAAACACAATGCAATTTCATCGGAAAACAGCAAAAACCATGCCCCTTTATATGTAAATACATTGACTTCTCAAAGCCAGGGGGGCAATTGACCCCCCCCCCCCCAAATGACGGGCCTGGTCGCAGGTGCAATTGTTTTTTCCCCATCTCAAAAAACATTACGCCTCAAGAAGTTTTTACTTCAAAAGAAAACAAAAGGGTAAAAAAACCGCGGATAATCTTGCTGCCCACTTAATCTTTACTGCTTCTGCTTCAATTAATTTTAATTTATTTCTTGTTTCCATACAATGGTTAACTGTTGTGATCACTCATATTTTCATGCTAAGAAAACAAAATATCCGTAAGGCGGAAAAACACTTTTCGAGTCAATTTATAAAATAATTTGAAAATCTGTGGCCGGGAAAATTCCTAGTAAAGGTTGAAAGAATGTCACGGGGAATAACTTGACAAATAGCTTAACACTGACATATATTTGTCAACATTTTCCTGCAATCGACTACTCTTACATTCGGAGAAATAACATTTACTGTTCGATCTTCCTGATACGTATTTGTAAATAAAACTTGGGATCCGTCAAGACCAGCAACAGCCAAACAAAGAATTTCGTACATTTTGTTTACATCTTCGATTTTTCTGTGGGATTTCAATCGCAAGTTTTTTGTCCTCGTGCAGGGATAAAAAAGATTGCAAAAGCTCCCGAGAAATGGGATAGATATCTTGAAATTGAAAGTAATACCGCAGGGTAGCTTTCCTTTTCAAAACGAGAAACAGAAAGATACATGGTGAAAAAAGAATTGTCCTTTTGGTTTGGAGTCTTTTTTTTAGAGATTTTTTACTTTCATATTTTCAGTTCGTAATTCTTATGCACCTTCTTCTGTAAAAGTTTGAGTTAAAGTATTTTTCTGATTATTTTTCTTTTAAATGTGTGTCTCTATAATCATTTTTCGGGAAAGTCATAATTAAAGTTGCTCCGTTTAGACCTACGTAGATTTTGCTCTAAAATCATATGTCAATAAAGCATTATTTGTCACTACTGCGCGGGAGAACTAAATATTCATAAGAGTAAAACCTTTTTTCAGCCTCAAGTAACATTCAACTTTCTTGTTTACATCAGTCAAGTTTTTCCTTCTTTTTTATCATATTTGCAAAAAAAAAATGTCTTTAAAAAAAAGGAAGAAAACTACACTGCTGGCCACCCAAATTGCAACAAAAAGAAAGACGACAGATATCACAACAAAATGTATTATGTACTGTTTAAAATTTTTTCGTGCGACCTCCGAGACATCTGCGCACGCGTGAAGTCACTTCGGACTTTCTCGAAATAGGGGGGAAAAGCAACGAGGAAGTAGTAAGCGAGCAAAAGCTGGAGGCATCGGGTAGTGCGCATCCTAAACCTATCTCCCCTTTTTCAGATGGAAGCGTTCGTGGCTCCCAAGCGCACAATACGCAAACAGACAGTAGACAACATGTTTCCCAAGTATCAAACGATTAAATTTATAGACTTCTGTGAAGTGTCCTTACTGCCAAAATCAGTCGCCAGAGTAGCCGCCATTGTTGCACACCACCGCTGCCACACGCCTCGGAATTGATTCAAAGAGTCTAAAGATATGTTTTCGGGGTACAGCAGACCAAGCAGCTTCCACATGTTGCCAACGTTGATCTATTGTAGCAGCTGGAGCTGTAATCTAGGTCAATCGTTGAGCAACCATGAATCGCATGTTTTCTATCGGCGAAACATCCGGAGAGCGAGTCGGCCAGGCAAGCAACTCAATCTGGCGATTGATGAAGAACCCTTGGACAATGCGTGCCACGTGTGGTAGTGCATTATCCTGTTGAAATATGGCTTTGGGTAAGCTCTAAAGGTAAGGAAGGACAACTAGCTCCAACACCTGGGAGATATTGCTCTGGCTGCTTAAAGTACCGCCAATGCGTATTAGAGGAGTGCGAGAGTGATATCCAATACTGCCCTACCATAATACCCGGTGCAGGACCAGTGTGGCGGTAAATAACGCAGCTGTTTAGCATCATTTCTCCACAATGTCTCCAGATTCGAATCTGACCATCGTCCGACCATTGTGGAGTTGCAGACTGAAGCGTGACTCGTCGGTAAAGACAATTTCATTCCATTCTGCCATCCACATCCTTCTTTCATCGCACCAGTCGGTGGTTCTGCGTCAGGGTAGACGAAGCAATGGACGTCTTGCAGACGGACCAGTCTGCTGTAAACGGCGTCGAATGGTATTCACAAACACTAGATGATGCGTTACAGACGGAATGTGCCGCGCTATGGTTCGTGATGTGACTAAGCGATCCGTCACCATCATACGCCTGTCATCACGTGAAGTGGTGCCCTGAGGTGGATGTGATTCACCATGTCGGTCCGGCGTACCCTAATGCATCCGACGATCACATATTCGCATTACAGTTGTTTGATTTCGTCCAACACGAGTGCCGATTTCGATGAAAGATAAGCCATAATCTCGGTAGGCCACTATCTTTCCTCTGTCGAACTCGGATACTTGATCAAAAGATAATTTGTGTTTCCTACAATGCATAATTAATCGTTTTTTTTTTTTTTTTTTTTTTTTGAAAAAAGAAAAAAAAAACACAAGAAAAACACAATTGGCGAACTTAAAATCGCTCAAATCTACAAGCCTTAAATACTTTTCAAGGTGGCACCACAGGCGCGCATGATGTGCGTCTGAGCTTAAATTCTAATCATTTGCACATCTCACCTTCGCTAATGCATGTTGTAAATTTCATATAGTTTGCACGCTTCTTTCAAGGTGTTGCATTTACGGTGGCCAGCAGTGTATAAACTTTAGGCCTGTTGCTGGAAACCTTAATAATTTTTGATTTGAAGATTTTTTTTTTCCTTTGTAGTATACACTGAAGTGACAAAAGTCATGGGATACCTCTTAATATCGTGTCGGCCCTCCTTTTGCCCGGCGAAGTGCAACAACTCGACGTGGCATGGACTCAACAAGTCGTTGGAAGTCTTCTGCAGGAATATTGAGCCATGCTGTCTCGATAGACGTCCATAATTGTGAAAGCGTTGATGGGGCAGGATTTTGGGCACGAACAGACCTCTCGATGGTGTCCCATAAATGCTCAATGGGATTCATGTCGGGCGATCTAGGTGGCCAAATCATTCGTTGGAATTGTCCAGAATTTTCTTCAAACCAATTGCGAACAGTTGTGGCCCGGTGACATGGCGCATTGTCATCCATAAAAATCCCATCGTTGTTTGGGTACATGAAGTCCATGAATGGCTGCAAGTGATCTCCAAGTAGCTGCACATAAGCATTTCCAGTCAATGTTCGGTCCAGTCGCACTAGAGGACCAAGTCCATGCCATGAAAAAACAGCCCACACCATTACGGAGCCACCACCAGCTTGAACAGTGCCTTGCTGACAGTTTGGGTCCATGGCTTCGTGGGGTCTGCGCCACACTCGAACCCTACCATCGGCTCTTACCAGCTGAAATCGTGACTCATCGGACCAGGCCACGGTTTTCCATTCATCTAGGGACCAACCGATATGCTCACGTGCCCACGAGAGTCGCTGCAAGCGATGTCGTTCTGTCAGTAAAGGCACTCGAGTCGGTCTTCTGCTGGAATAGCCCAAGAAATCCAAATTTCTCCGCACAGTTCTAGCAGACACGTCCATTGTACGTCCCACATTGATTTCTACGGTGATTTGACGCAGTGTTGCTTGTCTGTTAGAATTTACGACTCTTTGCAGACGTCGCCGGTCTCGATCTTTAAGTGCAGGCGGTCGACCACTGCGCTGTCCATGGTGGGATGTTATGCCTGAAATTTCATACTCTCGGCACACTCTTGACACAGTGGATCTAGGAATGTTGAATTCTCTAACGATTTCCGAAATGGCATGATCCATGCGTCTAGCTCCAACTAACATTCCGCGTTCAAAGTCTGTTAATTCACGTCGTGCGGTCATCATCACGTTAAAACCTCTTCACATGAATAACTTGAACAGAAATGAAAGCTCTGTAAAAGCACTGCGCATTTATACCTGTTCTATGCGATGCTACTGCCATCTGAAAATTTGCATATTGCTATCCCATGACTTTTGTCACTTCAGTGTATATGGGTGCGTAGGGAAGACTTTTTATCAACTTAACATTTTAAAACCCTACAAAAAAAAAAAAAAAAAAAGAAAAAGAAAAAGAACATCCTAATGTGCGATAGTGACAATTCCTTTCTTATACTACTTGTTCAACCATAAAGAAAGGAACTTCCACAAAGAGAGGTTTCTTCCTATCAGATATTGACTATTGTTTACCGTAGTATTTGTTTATCAAGTGTACGAAAATTTCGAAAGATTACTTTTCCATTTCTAAGCGATTAAGTAAAAGAATTTCACGTTAAGAACCGTCATTTCATAAAGTAATCAACGACTGCTTAATTGTTTGTAGTCCACTGAGGTTCATGATCTGTCTGTGTTTTGGGGCGATCCATTTCTTTTCTCCCTCCAAAATTGAAGATTGGTGCTGGGGCAGGAGATGAAATGAATCATAAGTTAAATTTCAGATATTGAATGGAGGTACACTTCGTGAAGTTCGGATCGAAAAAGAAACACTTCGTCTGAAAAACAATATATACCTAAGGTGAAAATAATCCCCAGGTAAGGCGACATATTAGAATAGTATTAATGGTATATTGAACAGTTTTGAAATAAAAAAGAGTGGTTGTGCAGGGAAGGGAGGGGGACCTGACCAATCTACAAGCTCATACCAGCTCACTTCAAGCATATTCATGTTTACTTACTACTTTTTAGACCATCACAAATAGGAGAACTTTGTATTTAAATAAATAGAATCTAAAAAATATCATTTTTTTTTTCCTATACAGTTTTATTAAAAATTCAAAAAAATATGATCCCATAGAGATCCCAACCTAAAAACTGTACAAACAAAGGTGAAATACACAAAAATTTTTGAGAATTTTTTTTAAAAAATTCATTATATGTTTTCCCAGAAATTTAAATTTTAAATTTAAATTTTATTTTTTAAAAAATAAATTTCTATAAAATTAGTCATGTTGCATATCAGATTAAACGGCAACTAACGTACTTTAAAATGCCATTTACCAAATCGTTTTATCTATATTTGGTGCCAAGTTATGGTCCCTTTTATGTTCCCTCATCCATGGAAAAACGAGCGTTTTTCCAAAGTTCAAAGTATCATAAATAAAAAAATAACAGAGGTAAAAATCTAAAAATTCAGATTTTTGATTACATTAAGGGGTACAACTGATGAGCCAAATGAGGAAGAAATACAAAAATGTGAGGGAAAAATTTTCTCAGACTTTGGACCACTTGACATGGAATGAATGACCCTTACTCAGAAAAAAAGAGGATTAAAGAGACAGAGTGAGAAGCATAATAACAATAATATCTTTATCTAATACATTTTTACATGAATTTGTGATTATTTTTCGAAATTTTCTACGATTCTTTATCAGTGTTTATTACTTCTATTTAGTTTTTTCATTATTTACTTATTTTAACTTAAAATTTTTTTTGTGAAAGTTATTTAGTTCCTAATTAAATCTAAATTTTACATTTATTTATGCATTTACCAGAACTTATAATTTTCAAAAAAGAAACAAATGGCCCCGCTCGTCAGCAAAACTTTTTCACAAGTTTTTTACAGTCCAGGAGGTTTTTTTTTTTTTTTTTTTTTTTTTTTTTTTTTTGCCAGTAAAGGATAAAAAATTCAACAGTTCGGGGAAAAAAGTATGTTTTAACAGTCCAAGGGTGGATTTTTTTTTCTTTCAGAAAAACCGGAAAAAAAGGGAGGGGGTAGGAGAGAGAACTCACTGGTTCGCGCGAATTTTGTTTCGAAAGCCCCTGCCGGTTCCTGGGTCGGATAAGGTTGAGAAATGCTGGTCTAAATAAGAAGTCACATTCAGAAAACAAATGAAATATTAGAGAGAAACGTTGAAGTTTCTCTTTATGCGTTTGGTAAAAAAGGTTCCTTTTTTGAATACTCTGTATGAAATAATTATGCTTGAGCTATCTACCAGAAACTCCCTCTTCTAGTTTAACATCGAAGTGAAGTGGGACATTTTATATAAACGAAAAACTCCTACCCATAAAAGAAAAAAAAATAAACTCAAAAGGTAGACGAAAGAGCAAGAAGCGTAGGATATTTGAAAAAGCTGGGAAGTTTTTTTCGGATCCAATATCGGAAAATGATAGCTGCAGCAATTTTTGCACTGAATACTGACGCACTAACGACCTAAATATTTAGGTAGAAATACTGCTCTAAAGCAAAACGTGTTGGCTGGAAAAAATACCGCCAGCTGTTAAAAAGACGCATGATATATTCAAAATATTTTATAGAAGTATATAGTTTATTGTATGCAGTAGGAATTTTAGCATTGAAGATAGGAGAACTTAAAATCATGTCTTTTACTTGTTGAGAAATATTAGTTTTAATGCAGTTTTATACCAATTTGGAGCAGCTTTCGATTGGATTTAAATATTTCTTGACATAAAAAGTGCCCTAAACGTTCCAGCATTTGAATATAAACTAGTATGTTGTGGTCATCACGAAACTTTCTTCGATATCTCTCTAATGAATGTTTTGCCTAATCTAACGTATAATCGCAACTCAAAAAATTCTGCTTTTCGCAAAAAGTGGGACAATTTTGATATGTTTAAACAAGGCTTCACTAGATAGCGTTTTATACAGGCTGCTTCATTACTCAAAACATCAATGGTAAAGATTTGCCAGCTAGAGAGCGCTGAACGAGGACCACCCAAATGTTTGTTTACATTTATTAGCATGTTGTTTCTGCTGTAGAAAGTGATGTTTATCCTATCTTTAAGGGTTAAAAAATATTGATATAGTTAACTGAAGTGGAGTACAGAGTGAATTGATGCCGAAGGCCTTATTAGTACTGCTTTTTAGGGGAAATAAATTCACTTTTCAGGTAAAGTTGGTCGCAACTCATGATTCAGTCATACGACATTCATTCATTGTTTACTTTCTTCGAATTAGCAACATATAGCAATGGCGTTCAATTTTGACATCTCTGCATTAATAAAATATACGCTTATATTCGCAGCCGATAAATAAAAATGTAGCAATGAAATAATATTGTTCTATTTACTATTTTGTTTCATTATTGTTGCTCACACGATCTTAATTGCTACGCAAAAGCTCAGATGTTCATTTTGATAGCGTTGACCCATCAGAGCGATAAATGGCGAATCTATTCGTAGGGACATTTCCTTTTGATGCCCCAGAATGAATGCCCTGCAATGAAGCGATTGGTGTTCAACGGAAAGACGATTGACAACAAAACATATTAATTTCTTTAGTAACAACGAAATGAGCATATATAATCGCTTGGTACTAAAGAGCAAGTACGAAAAAAATAAACAAAACTACAATTTAACGACGACCAACTGTAAAATTTTGTTTTCATTTACACAAAAGAAAAAGGTAATGTTCTTTTTATGTTAAATTTCACACATTGATAATATTTCGATAATTGGGAATCTGGTGTGGTTGCCAAATTTTTGGCGATAATTACTTTATTTTGTTGCTCTTTAGTTTATGTTTGCGAAGGAAGTATTTCCCTCGCTCATAAATTGGCCACAAAGATTTAACGCCAATAGGGAAAGATAACCAGACTTCCAATCACCGAAATCTTCCCTTTTTTGTTTCTAATTTCACACATACGTTTAATACTTGAAAGTAAAATAATGGGCCAACTGAAAAAAAAGCTGCGAAATAATGTGAGAATTCTTATTAAAAAACTCGCCAAATCAACTTTAAAAGCTCCATTAGCATGTAACATAATAAGTTTAATAAATATATCGAGCCAAAATGCAAAATAAGAGAAAAAAAGCAACTATGAAGACGATGCAAGCTTAAAATTTTAATCTTCGCTTAGGTGGTAAGAAAATACATCGCCAAGTTAAAAAACGTACCTATAACTGAAACGTACATACTACCAAAGATCTCGGTTATTGAAATATTCCCAAAAGCTTTACGGAGAACAAATTCTTGATGTGCTTTTCAAGATATTAGTGCCATAGTCATTCCAAAATGTCCATTAAAATGTAAAAAAATCGCCAAATAAATTAATTTGACCATCTTAACTCATCAAAAGTTTTGATGGAACTATCGTTCCAAAATTGCCATTTATCGCTCTGCGGTGCCAGTGTCGTTTCATAGTTTAATTATAATTCGAATCAATTAAAATGAAAAATAATTCGCTAACTAATTAAAACAAGCCGTTAAAATGCTGAATAAACCAGCAAATCGAACAAGCTATTAAATGACGTTAAAATATAATAAAATAGAATTGAATGCCAAATTGTAAAATTGTCGCCAACAAATTAAATTTTAATTTTGTCTTTTATTATCTGATTTGTATATAATGTTAGTTACCACAAAATTCGATAGATGTCGCTAGGCGACATCTATCCGTTTTTATCCCAAGGATTTTAATCAAATGAAACAGCCTGTATAAAACGCTATCTAGTGAAGCCTTGGTTTAAGCTATTGACGAGCTTAATTCATTGGCGGTAAATTTTTGGCACGAATGCCAGCGCAAAGAATGTATTCCTCTGCATAATTTATCAACGCCTATAGGGCATTATCAGTATATACATATCTATTTACATCTGTTACAATAGGTAAGTTTCAACCTATTAAGTATTCTTACTTTAAATACAAGATATTTTTAAAAGACTTACAAAACACAAAACTTCACCTTTGCCGAAATTTTAAAACACAATGATTGATTTTTAATGAGTTTTTAAAAAACTCACGGGCAAAAAAAGGGCGCCTTGAAAACGAAACCAGTGACGTTGGATGTCTATATTTTTAAGCCGTTCACACAGAAAACGAACTTTTCATTGAGGAGTTATTTCCCCTTCCGTTATCAATTCGTTTAAGTCTATTAGTTCACCATGAAGTTTAGATCCGTCAAAGGGCAATCCAATCCAATAATCTGCCACGGGTGTCAGAGATAATGGTTTTAGATTTTTTTGCGGCGAAAACCATGTTTAAATTTTTAGCGAGGCATTACTTGGCGACTTCAATCTTTTTCCTGCAGCCCGCTAGAACAGCCTTATGAAAGCACGGAAAACCGGTTTCCGCTCTGGCCGATACGCAGTTCCTCGCTACTGCCTTGGCGCTAGAAGAATGTAAAATTCATCAAAACCAGTGTTCGTATGAGAAAAACATTTTCCCCAACGATGTTCATGTATGTTGTTCTATCATGTAAAAATAAAAATCGAAAACTTCCCTGCTACCTTAAAACATCAGGGGAAACCAAAATCAAATATCCACGCAAAAATTTCGCGACAACTCAAAATTTCCAGCTATCGAAATATTCCGGCAAAAAGAGAATATAAGACAGAAATTGAAAATTATTGTGAAAGTCTTGCTTAAATTTAATACGCACATTTGATTTCTTAACAAATAGAAGATAGAAGTTCTTCTATTCCTATCTTCTATTATTCTGGTGTAACATTTCAAAGCATTGAGTTTTCGAGTTTTCACATGCTTTGCCAACAATTAAACCGCGTGAAATCACTTCGCTGTATTAGTTAAAACTTGAAAGAAATGAAATTTATTTTAGTAAATTTACAGAACGCCAGAAATGAATACATAATTTTTTGAGTGGGGAAAAGTGAAATGTGCCCCCCCACCCCTCGCACACAGTTTTTTATTTAAAAAAAAAATTCCTGGAGTAACTTTAACATGTTTTTAAAGAGCCCTTAAAAGTCTACTTTTCAGCCAATCAGTCTACTTTTAAAGTACGGAAATATTGTCTTCAGAAATATTTTTAAACTTTTTTTTTTTTTTTTTTGAGTTTCAGTCAATTAATTTCTAAAACTTATATAACTTCCCCCAAACGCTAAAATAATGCACGTTATTGCTTAGAGATATAGTTCTAATGAATAAACCAAAGCAAAACAAAACAGTCTAATGAGCAAAACAGAATAATCCATTTTCTTCTCTGACAGAAAGTCAGAGAAGAATTATTGAACTAATCGCGATGTTTTGTACCATTGAATTCGAAGCTAGTGAATTCTATATATTCTTTCATTCTAACCGCCGACAGCAATATTCCACCTATTATAGCAAATCAAAGTCATTTTATTCAAATATGCTGTGTGTGTGTGTTTTAAGAAATGTTAAAAAAAAATTTAGTTATATTGTGGGGGAAAAATGTAATTAGTTAACGGTATATTTAAACCCCTAAAATCCGCAACTCCATAATTCGTAAGTCATATAGTTATGAAAACCACATTGTTATTTATAGTTGCGGGCGTAATCTGTCTTTTTACTCAGCACCGAAAATAGACTTCCAATTTTTTCCAGGTTTTAGAGATCATAGGTCTTAGAAACTTCTTTTTTTCTTACAAACTTAGTCAAAAATTTTTTCCAAAACGTGCACCGATGTAAGAATTTCAGAAATACGAAACATTCCACCATAGTGCACTGCCAGAGGGGAAAAAAACGGGAAGGGGGCGCGATGAGAAGTTCCTGCAATGGAAAGAGCTTCGAGCGTATGACAGACGAAAACTTCTTTCAGATCCAATATCGGAAAATGCTGGATCTCTCGATTTTTCATTGAATTCTGACAAACTAACGACGTAAGTATTTCGTAGGAAACTTTGCAACAAAACAGATCGCATGGTTAAATAAATTACTGCTGGCAATTTCGCGATAAGTATATACAGACTCCTAACCTTTTTTCTGGACGGTAAACATTTATGGCTTTTTAAATAGGTAAATATAAAAATACCTATCTGTAGAAGATAAGTTTATTATATTTATTTTAGTAACATTTAAGTTTGGAATAAAATGGATTAATATTGCAAAATGTACAATTTCCATAATATATCTTTGGACAGAATATTTGATAGCCAAAATGTACCCATAGTAAGTACTCTGTTACAATAGTAAAAAAAAAAATCAATTTAAAATCAATACAAAGGTAACATCAAAGTTACATCTCATCTGATATATAAATTCCAAATTGTGCTTTTCTGCAGGTAAACTATAATTTCCTGAATATACTTCACTAAACTCACCATTAAGGGTCATTTAAAAAATTGTTTTCAAGACTATTCCCAAAACATTTAAAACGAATTATCTGCTAAGACGAATTACACTTCCTATCCTATTATTGTAGTGGATTCTTTGTTAGATAAGACAAACTACCAAACTACTGTTACATAAATTACCAAGAGCGTATTTGGGTGGGTGGGGGGGGGGGCGAAGGGGTCCGCCCCCCCCCCCCGAAATCGAGAAAGATTTTTTCAAAAGTAGGTGTTCGGTTCGTGTTTGCTCAAAAAAAAAAAAATCCTTCAGAAAAAAAAACCCACTCTCTATCAATATTGTTTTCAAAGGTATATAAGGGAGAACCCCAGAGAGTCTTTCCCTCCTATACCCCTCTCCCCGATAAATATTCGGATTTTTTTTTTTTAATAAAGGTAGTTATTATTATTCGGTTTAAGTTTACTCTTAAATTATTTATACTTTTAGCTTGAAATAAATAAATAAATAAATAAATATTGCTAATAATAATTCGTTAGATGGCACCAGGCAGTGGTGCAACCCATGAGGGTCAGGGAGCCCTTGCGCTTTACTCAAGAGAAAAAAGAACGTGTCTTGGAAAAATGAAGATATTACAATTAGAAAACGCATAGAAAAAATCCTAATCATTTTGAATAGAAATCTTTAAATGAAAAATATTCAACACATGTAGATTATTAGTCAGCAAATTACGTTTCTCTCTTTCTTCTCATTCCCCCTTTTTTCCAGGTCAGTCAGGAAATAGGAGTCTTTAAAATAATGCTACACTCAACAAATTTAAAATAAAGTGTAATCATTTCTCCCCGGCAAGAAATTTAAAATAAAGTGAGAGTATTCCTCCCAGCAAGAAATTTAAAATAAAGTGCAATCATTTTCGGTTTTTGTTTTTCACAAATAATTTCCAAGCTTTCAGCTGAACAAAAAAAAAAAAAAAATCGAAAAGAGGTATAAGTCTAAGCCGGCCGAGCTAGAAGGGGCACGTAATTTTCAATCTCTTTACCAATGGTGAAATTAAAGAATAGACTGCATTTCTCGGGTTTAGGGTAGAAAGTCGAGGCCCGTATATCCGCCAAGCATAAATTCAAAGAAGGCTCAAGACCTCCCTTAAAAAGTCCAAAGAGATCTTAAAATTTCGCTTTTACAACGTGTAATTTAATTGCAGTTTCAAGACTTCAATATCCAAAAATTTTCGGAAGATAGTTCTTTTCCCGCTTCTTCTTCAATACCTTGGTCAAACATTGTCCCAAATGGCATTTTAGAGATTTAAAATTCAAACATTTAACGGTAGTTGATATCCCCCCTTACTTTTCTATAGTCTTTAGCACTAAAATGTGTTTTTAGAAAAGAGAGAAGCTCCGGAATTACAGTCTCTATGCCCAAAAATTTCCGAAAGAATCCCTAAATCCTTTTATTATCCTAAATGTTGTCAGACAAAGCCTAAAAGCAGTTGTTCCTATCAAGAATCATGGCGTAAGCGGCGCTATTGAATTATTTTTAAGGGTGTTTTTAAAAGTTTTTGTTTTCTTTTTCTTTCACGTGTGGCTCTCGTTAGTGAAAATTTTCGAATGTCGAATTTTGACGGATTTGCACGTTTTGAGGTGCGCTGAGTCCATTTCGACCATTTTTGGAAAATGTCTGTCTGTCTGTCTGTGTGTGTGTGTGTGAGTCTGTATGTGTGTGACCAGTTTTTGTGGCCGCGCTAGAGCAAAAACTACTGAATGAAATCGAACAAAAATTTTTGCACATATGTACCACCATGTGAACTGGTGCACCTGACTTTTTTTAGCGAATTCCTCCAAGGGGGGTGGAGCAATCGCACGTGTTCTGCGCGGGGGTGATTGCTATATCTCAGAAAGTAACCGGCGGAATCAAACGAAAATTGGTCCATAGGTAGACCCTACTGAGTACAGGTGCTGATTCAATTTGTTTGTCAATATCTCCAAGGGGGGTGGAGCAATCGCACGTGTTCTGCGCGGGGGTGATTGCTATATCTCAGGAAGTAACCGGTAGAATCAAACGAAAATTGGTCCATAGGTAGACCCTACTGAGTACAGGTGTTGATTTAATTTGTTTGTCAATATCTCGAAGGTGGGTGGAGCAATCGCACGTGTTCTGCGCGGGGTTGATTGCTATATCTCAGGAAGTAACCGGCGGAATCAAACGAAAATTGGTCCATAGGTAGACCCTACTGAGTACAGGTGCTGATTCAATTTGTTTGTCAATATCTCGAAGGGGGGTGGAGCAATCGCACGTGTTCTGCGCGGGGGTGACTGCTATATCTAAGGAAGTAACCGGCGGAATCAAACGAAAATTGGTCCATAGGTAGACCCTATTGAGTACAGGTGCTGATTCAATTTGTGTGTCAATATCTCAAAGGGGGGTGGAGCAATCAAAAGTGCTTATTTTGTCATTGCACCTACTGTATCTCGGGAAATATTGCTGCGATTTGAATGAAATTTGGAATAACACTAACCCAATATGGAAGCAAGCATCGAATAAATTTTGGCGCCAATCGCCCCAGAGGGAGGGTGGGGTGATTTTTGCGCTTAGTCAACAATGCGAAAAATTAATTCATTAAAAAAACGCTTTCACGCTATTTAATTATCAAAACAGCTGAAAACTTTCAATGATTTGAAATTTTTAACTGTTGCCAATTTCTTTTTACTAACAAATAAAATGTTTGCAATTAATCTAAACAAGGCTTTTGCAATGATTTCCAATTTCGCTCATTGATTCTGCATTAGCAGGGTTATTACGATAATTGGGAAATTGGTGCTGTTTCCTATTATTCGGGCGAGTACGTATTTTATTTTGTAACTGGAATTCATAAGATAGATATAGAAGAAAGTTTCGTGACGGCCACGACAGCTAGTTTTTAGATTGATCTTCGTAGAATTCTTGAATGATAAGTTTTTGCTCTTGGGGGTAATAGGCAGCTCTGCTAAAAGTAAAATTTTGAACCTTCAGTTTTAAAAAATAGAGCTTAAAATTGCATTCTTGAAGCTTCAATGCCGCAAAATTTCGGGGCACAGCGCCCGAATCCTGCCTTTTCTCTCGACGGTATAAAAGATAACCTAAATAAAAATGTTTTTAAAACATTAATTTCGAAACATTTCGGGAGAGAGTCCTTGCTAACGTTACTACCAAAGATGGTCTAAAGTAAAGATGGCTTAAGGTTTCAATTTTGAAAATTTTCGGAGGAAGATCCTTAACCACTTTTTGTCTCTTAACGTCTCCAAAGAGAACGCGAAATTGCGAATCTATGTATCGAAAATCTTTCAGGCTAGGGTCTTTGAACTTTTACTTCCCAAAGATAACTTAAATAAGACTTCAGTTCAAAAAAAATCTGGTATGGACCCCACACTACTTCCTTTTACGTGTAAATTTCTTAGTAGTTGCCTTAAGTGTTAAAAAAAGGGCTTGGAGTGAGCAAGGTAAACAATTCAAATATTTACTCCCCTAATCTGCCGCGAAACAATGCAAAAAATATTTTACAATGGTTAATTTTCTACATATTGCTGATTTTAAGATCATTCAGTAAATTTTTCGCAAAATATCGCCAATAGCGCCAAGTTGAACCCAAATTCAAAAAATATTTTTTCGCCAAATTTGTCGCCAACTTGGCGATATGTCGCCAAGTTGGCGTCAAACACTTTTCGACCAAAGGCTTGGCGACATATCACCAAGTGGTCGCGCCAATTCATATCACTTGAGTCTGCATTGAAATTAACACTGATTTACCCCAAAAAAAGGGTAAAACACCCCCTTGGGAACATTCGAATGCAACCACAAGGGGAGGTGCACAACTTGACCATCCTCAGAGCCTACATACCAAGCTAGAAGCTTCTACGGCGTATAGTTTTTGAGTTATGCGACCCACATACATACATACATACATCCGCACACACGTACATACAGACGTCACGAGAAAACTCGTCGTAATTAACTCGGGGGTGGTTGAAAAATATTTTTCGGCGGCTTTTATGTTGGTAGGTACGTATGCACGTGCTGACAGGTCGAAAAAACTACTGAACATTCATTCGGGGGTGAGCAAAATCAAAATTAAGACTCAAATTTGAGTGATTTTTTTTTTTCGCGATCACAATACTTCCTTTACTACGTAAAAGGAAGTAAAAAAAAAAACTCATCTTCCTTTCTTTTACTCTATCATGAAGAAATATATCCTGAGTTGTGCTTTAGTGTTAAAATATTTCAGGAGAGATGCCCCGAGACTTCGCACTTTCTTTAACGACACTAAAGATAGCCTAAAATTGCGTGTTTAGAATTTAAGTTTCAGTAAGTTTCCCAGAGGAGTCTTGATCCTCCAACGTCATCAAAGGTAGCATAAATAATTTCAGTTTTGAAATTTTTTTGGAGGGAATCTAAAACTTCGTAATTTTCTATCTTTTCCAAAAATTACAATATTTAATTCAATTTGAAAATTTCTACATGTCTTACAGTAATAGCGAAAAAAAAAGAAAGTGGGGGGGGGGGGGGGGGGTAAGCTTGATTTTATGGGCCCCCTCCGAAATAAAAAACCTATATACGCCACTGTAAATTACTGTGAAGCATTTTTTATTTCCGATCCGCTTTCTACTGTTAAAACGAATTGACTTTAAAGGCCAAGTGGGGCTCATTTTAACGAGGTTTGACTGTATCAAAAATACTTAAACTGTATTTGGAAGATTAAGCTTCTCGCAATGAAAACTACCACAAAACGGGGTGAATCAGAACACTTTGGGGATTTAATTAAAAAAAAAAAAAGCTATTAAAAGGGTTTTTTTAATTTGATTTTTTGGTTAAAAATATCAGTCTTGTTTTGCTCTGATTCTCTAAGCAAAGACAAAACATGTTGAACATTTTTTTATTCATATATGCAATTTTTTAGAGTTTTTTTCGACTCCTAGGGCTGATAGGGTGAATCGGAGAATGTTTTTTTATTCCAATTTGGTCTGTAATCGATCAAAAAAAAAAGCAATATTGATGTGAGGGAATTAGAGCAGATAGTTACTGTCAAATAAAGTCTAGTTTCCTATACCGATAAACGTAGTCTATTTGGCATAAGAGGTACGTCGGTATTGTGCTTTTATTTTTCACCACACAGTGCCCACAGTGCTGCAGTCATGATGAGACATACTAGCCAACCTGCTAAGTCATCCACATTTCATTTCATTTCACACTCCAGGGTCCCCCGTACCTACCACAGCTTTGTGGTTTAACCGGGATAGGGAGAAGAGCGCTCTGTTCCTAATTTTGAACCAGAACCTAGGGTCGAGCAAACCCTAGGGCCCAGCACCCCCAGAGGTATCGTTTCACTTGGAGGACTTTGTGACCACAACATTTTTAACGCCTCCCAGCCACCATTAATCAAGGCGGTGGATCTTTGATCGGCTGGGATCGAACCCGGGTCCATCCGGACACGAGTCCGATGGGCCACCACGGCCCGCTAAGTCATCCACAACAGCTAGTGTTTTGCTAGCTTGCGTTCGAAGAAGGTGAGTCTCTTGGTGGTTTTCTAGTTGATAAGTGAAATTTTTTTTGATTAACTTTTCGTTTTTCAGTACCTTTACAATTTTTGTTCTAGTATTCTAAAATTATGGTGGATACAGTGACTAATAGCCTAGGGACTGATGCACTTACTGCATTCCCAGTCGTTTGCATTTCGTGTAGGGCCGTCATGTTTTCTAGAAAATGCCTTTGGGTTAGTTGGCGCAATCGGCTTGGTGTATCCTGGCACAGGGCAGCGATCTATGCTGACTGAATATGTGACAAAAGCTTCTGATCTGAGCTAATTTGGTAATATATATTTTGGCCATACATAAAAGGAGGTAAGAAAGTTCGCATATCAATTCACTGACAGAAATAAAATCAAAATTCCCCAAATCTGGAAGGATTAGGAGATAGCCAGACCAGATTGGTTTTCCTAATTCATGAAGTGGTATTGGCATCTAACCCTGTCTCTTCGTACTCCTAAGGCAACCAGCTAGCTAGGACAATTAGCTTCAATCAAACAAATGTCAGGAAATTCATTGACCTACTTAAAAGCGTTTTTGACATATTTAAGTTAAAAACTCATGTGTGGAATGCGGACAAGTTACCCTAACAGAGGCATAAATCACTTTTACCGCAAGTACTATAGAAAAAAATTAGAAAAATCAAAAAGTAAAAACTATGCCAACTAGCCCTGGTCTCCACTACGATTTGTCAAAAAACGAGAATAATTTTGAACTTATGAAAGATTAAAAATCATTTTAAGACAGTGCATTTGAATAGTAAACAAAGATTAAATGTTAAATCAAGTCACTCATGTCTTCCACAAAAGTTTTCTTATTCTTTAAGAGAGCGGTTGCAGCTTGTCTAAATTTTTTCCATAACATCCTCTTGGGGGAGTACTGCCTCTTCATTAGCCTTTTAAAATATCCTGGTTTTGGAGACATTACTGTAAAATCTTCCCCCATATTCGTCACTGTCTGTGTTACGGACTTTTGTACATAAAGTCTGCATGACTTTTTCTCGTGTATTTTAAGTACAAGGAAGTCTCCTGGAGCAAAAGTCTTTTCAAATCTGGATTTTTTTTGGCACTCTAAGATTTAGTTCCTTTACGAAAGGGTTAAACTGTTATAAATTGCCCAATGCAATCTGCCTTAATTAGACGAATTGGGGTGTGAAACCAGGGCTCCCGCCGGGTACTCACAAAGCTGGGTCCCGAGGACCCACCATTTTTGAAAAAGTGGGTCCATTTTGAAAATAGTGGGTCCCGCACTCTGCAAAAAAAAAAAAAAAAAAGAAAGAAAAAGGAAAAACTTAGCAATTAAATGAATGTGAAGTAATAATTTTTAATCGATAGTCAAAATTATTGTAAAATGTAAAGATTTATTCTTGAAATATTTATTATAGTACGCTAATTACTTTTTGACAATGGGTGAATTAAGACAGAGGCGCAAATGTAGTGCAGTGCAAATGACGACGGCGACTGCCTTCGTTGTCTGTAATGTTATTTATTTTACACAATCTGAATATGTAGTGTTGTTTATTTTACGAAGCCTTTATCGTGAAAAAGGAGATTCAAGCTACGTAAAATAAACAACATAACAAATTCAGACTATAAAATAAACAACTTTATGGACAACCAAGTCGTCATAAGTCGGGTTGGGGAAAAAAAGCATAGCTAATCCGCACCACCTTAATTTTACCCTTTTTTAACTGATAAATCTGTCCCGCGGGATGAATTTTAGCGCGTCCCGCAGGACGCGTTAAGTTTCAAATATCGGGTCCATTTCCTGAAATCCCCGTATTTTACGCGCTATAGCGCGTCAACGGGACCCCTGAAAACTAATACTTATTCAAACAATTTCCTTCTTTTCTCTTTCTGTCTTTTTAATAAGTGTGATTCACAACAACAGGACAAAGTGTTTCGATTCACCCCGCAAATCCTTATCCTATGAAATCCCAAAGAATTTTAATGGATTGATGCGGACTAAGATTCTACATACAATGCAGCAATAAAGTGAAAATCGTCATTTTTGGATTTGTGTCATTCTGGCAGAATTTTTGTAAATAAGAATTACCATCTTTTTTGCTTTGGCAATTAAAACAATTAGCAAAGTAAAAAATTCCATGTCTGACAAGCCAAGCTGTTTCTGAACTTGATAATTTCAGCACTATTTTGTAATAAATTTTAGGAAACAAGTTTGCAAAGAAACTTGAGTTCAGCTGTAAACTAGCCCATACACAAATTTTCCAAGGAGGGGGTCCAGAGTCCAAAGTTGACCATTCTCGTCTCATACCACTCCAATGCCGACAAAAATGCCTCCAAATTTTATTGATTGTCAGGAACAAGAAAATTCAGAAATAAATTACTGAATAAATAGATAAGCATTAATGAACAAATAAGTTATTCATGAAATAATTAATTAAATTAAGAGAAAGCCTAAAAATGAAAGAAGGCAAATCATTTGCAGTTGACCGAGAAACTTCTTTCACTTATAGAATATTTTGTTTTCGTCTTCACGTACTTTCCCACAAAAGACAATTGTGTGACCTGTTATTTTTTATGATTTTGAATACTCATCTATATATATAAAGATGACGGTGTTTGTTTGTTTGTAACCGCTGGCCAGAAGCCCCCACAGCACCTACAGACCTGAAACTTGGCTCAAAAATTCGAACGTACCCCGCCCTCGTGCACCTCGAAGCCCAAATTTTTAATTATGAATTAGTTATTTTTAAATTAATTAATTAGTCTCATTTTTGGTGTATCCACCAAAATTGAGGGGGGAAAACCTTCCCCCCACCCCAAAACATTATATATCGTTGGAAAGGGTTTTTTTTTCTGAAAAAGAAAAGTTTTAGCACGTTTCTGTCCGTTAATTAGGACAGGAGATATTAATTAATCAAATTTAGTCAATTTTCAATGCTTAACTATGTACGCAGTACTGAAACACTAGGTCCATTTTCCTGATCAGCTGCTCTTTTGTCCCTGAAGTTACTTTGTGGTTAAAATTGTGCGTATAGATTTAAGCCTCGAAAATTTATTCAATTTGAATGCTTAATATCTCTTATTTCTTTCTTAATTTTCTGTCTTTTTGATTTATTTGGCGAATTGATTTAAAATTTAACATGACTTTAAGTGGAGTTTAAAAGATGAAGCGCATTTGAACTAAAGGATATAATAATTTTAGTTCAGAGGGGTCGGAGGGAATTTAAATTTATTCAGTTGAATTCCTCAAAATTTGGTGTTACCAAAAATGTCAGAATGGAACTATTATTGTTAAAAAATTAGCGATGGCTATCAGCTACTCTTCGTATTTGGCGTGGTCAAGTTTGGCAACAATAGGGATATTTACCAAACCTCCCAGCCAGTGAAACACTTCTTTCTCCAAATTAAAGAAAAAGAAAACGCTCTGTGAAGGAACAGTAGTTGTTTGCACTCTAAAAAGTATTTTATTGCATGTTTAAAACATGTATATAATGCCGCCAAACCTAAATTTTTAATAGTTCCATTCTGACATTTTCGGTAACACCGCTATGAAGTTACTCTTCGTATTTGGCGTCGTAAAGTTTGGCAACAATCTGGAAATTTACCAAACCTCCCAGCCAGGGAAATCTTGCTTATTTGAGGGTTACTGTTATAGATTGTATTCACTTCAAAGAGATGGTGCGAAAGACATTATATTTCTTGCCTTTTAATGTTCACATTAAAATCATGGAAGAATGGTTGAGGCTGAGCTACCTGACACAATCGGTTCCCTATGTTAATAAATTTAAATTTGGCGACCAATTTTACATTGAAATTACGGTTAAATTGGTGGATTATGTTAAACTTCTAGGGCAAAATTGCTGTGTTCCTTGAGAGTTTTCGAAAATCTTGCCACTACAGTTATCTCAAAAGTTCCATTGAAACGTTTATTTGGCGAATTGATTTAAACTTTAATATGACTTTTAGTGGAATTCAAAAGGTTGGGGAGCACATTTGAATCAAATATAATAATTTTACTTTAGAGGGTTAGAGTGAATTAAACTTTATTTAGTTAACTTCCTTTACATTTGTTGCACGGGCATCGCCGTGTGGGTACTGCTAGTTTTTACAATATAATTCAAAAATCCTACTTTACAACTAAAATACAAAACGCATTTACACTGCTTCAAAAGTATATAAGCATAGCATAGCTATGTAAGATCATAAAATATAAGTAACGAAGGAATTTTTAACTTTGTTGTCACAGTAGAGATGGTGAGATGACTACATAAAAAATATTATAAAAGAAAGGAGAATTATGGGGGAGGGCCCAAACCCCCTGGTCACAGCCCCTGTGTGCCACTTGCAGTAAGGATGACTGAAAAAGTGAATGTGGTATTATGAAATTTTTTGTGATTTCTGCAAATAAGACTATAGTTACGGGACGTGTAACCTTGCAGCATTGTGAAGGCTACACAAATTCTAATCTGCAGCATTACAGCACTGCCAGGTAAGATTTGCCTCTTTTAGCTCATTTCTCATAAGTACAACTATATTATGTGCGAACTATAATGACTTGTTAATACAGTTTCCAGTTTATAACAAAATATGAATCAAACATTTAGTTTCTTGAAGTCTTGACTTTATAAACATTTAGTTGGTTCTCAAGAGTTAGTGAAATCTAGATTTAACAGTATTGTTCCCGCATTTCCTTGACCTTTTAGATAATTTCCAAATTTTTCTGACTATTTCCTTATGGCCTTCCCCGGACCGTTTCAGGTTTCTTTCTGCCAATTTAGGGACCCTATTTTTCTCTTTACATTTCAAAATGTATCAGTAACCATTTAAAATTAATGAAACTTCTAGCAAAATGTTTAATAATAGACTAGAAGCTGTGTTATTAGCTTTAATTAAAACTTTCAATGTTTTCCAGAAGCACAAGACACATAATTTCAATTTTTGATTTTCATCTTTTATTATAAAAATAATCAGTTTTACAAAATAATGAATCATATGTGCATTTTGATTAATCATTTTTTTAAAACTTGATTTTGCATAAAACAAATGAGATCATGATATGCTACTAAACAAAGAAAGAAAACTGATGGCCATCAATGGGCTTATCACAAAGTTTCAAAAATATATACACATTTAAAATATTTACAAAAATATTTTAACTTAAATTACAAAATGCTTTCAAATATGATTACAAGCCATAGGTTATGGGTCGACCAGTAAATTTATCACTCCCAAATGAAGATCAAGAGCACTTCTAAAGCTATTCACCCTACTATTAGTAACAGCTGCTTTTCAGTAAACTGGTCCAAATGGATACGACCACGACCTTCCAACTTAATATATACTAAAAACTGATTATAAATTCACAGGACTTCCCAAAATACTGCTCAAATACTCATTATCTTCTGGACTTAAATTTTCTTTTAGAGTGAATCCCAGCTCAGAATTCAAACAGACTTGATCATATAGTAGCAGTTTTCTCTTCAAATCCTAAGGGTGGAAAAAGTATATTAATGTACTCAATATTTAATTAATGCAAAGAATTAGAGATGCAAAACAAAACAAATTATTGTTACAAAATTATAACAGTTGCTTAATTACAATTTTTACTAGCTAAAATAATATTAAATATCTCTTATTTACTGTTTAGATTTCTTGCCAGAGCCTTGCTACTTCTACTATTTGTGTATGTATTCTGTTTGTCATATGATTTTTTAAAATAAATAAATATTTTTTTAGAATTTGAACAATTGGAACCTTTTGATTTAAATCGCGTTTTTTAATTCTTTAAAAAAGATTTCAAAGATAAATATGCTACAGTTATAAATGTTGTACAGTTGTATTTAGTATTTTAAAACAGTAGTTATTTATACTATTTAATGTATTGCTGCTTCACATTAATATTCTTCTTTTTCTATATACATGCATGTGTTTTTCACAATATATTTCAAAAGAAGAAATTTGTAAGATTTAATATCAAGCCTACCTTATTTTTGCTCTGCATTATGCAACTGAGTAACACTTTTTGTTTCTTTTGAATGGTTTCCCTCTTAATAAGCAAATAGCAATTGATATAATAAACAGCCACAAGATGTAGTACTGGACATTTTTTAGGAACTAAAACACCTAAAATGTAAAATAAATATTAGACATATAAATAACCAAAATATGAAAGTTTATAATGTCTTCCTTCTTATTTACAAAGAATCATTTTTTGTTATTTCTTAAATTATTTTTTTGTGCAAATTTATGTAAATCATCAACACATGCATTGAATGCTTTAGTTCTCATTTTAAAATGTAATGCTAAGAATGACATAATAGCAGGCCCGTCATTTCAAGTTTTTAAAGAGTTGGTCACAGGGTGCAAACACAATGCAATTTCATCGAAAAACAACAAAAATCACGCCCACTTATATGTAAGTACATTGATTGATTTCTCAAAGTAAGGCACAACCCTGAATGATGGACCTGCATAATAGTCTAACATTTTACTCACAAGTTAATTTTCAAAAAAAAAAAAAAAAAAAAAGAATTAAAACAAAAGTAAAATAAAATAAGACACAAGTAGTGTTTTTCATTCATGGGCTAAAATTTTTAAGAATTGCACATAGGCAAAAAATTTGCATTTATTACTTTGTTTTCTTTCTTTAAAAATATTATATTTATACGTTGGAACCTTGAAAATGTGAATGTTTCAAAATGTGTGTACCTGTGCATGTAATACTACTTTTTATAAAGCTCATAGTTTGCCGCAAAAAAAAAGAGAGTTGTATATTTTTCTCATTTGTGGCTATTATGTAGTATGCAGTGCAAGGACAATTGGAACAATATTTCACAGGGTGCATGCTTTATTTGCACAGTAAGATTCAAGAACTTTACAGGGTTCTTCATGGAAAAATAAAGAAGAGAGAATTCATTAAATCAACGGGTTTCTAACAAAAGATGGGGAAAAACATACTAAATGCTTTGGCACGAACAAATGGAAGTTTTGCAGTCAGAGTTTGAATTAAAATCAATTATATAGGCCAGAACTATTGTCACACTGACTGCATTATCAATTTTCTTCAACAGAAAGTTAATTTCTAGAACTAGTCACACTAAGGTCATCTCATATCCTGAATAACTAAGAAAATGTTGTTAGAGACAAAAACAGCTTTTTTAAAACTTTTTTTTTAACACCTTTGTGCGGGATGTGCTTTCTATGATAAACATTTTCCTACATCAATCACATTACATCCTGGATTCAAGGAAATAAGAAAAAAGAGTTTGAGGTGTTACTACATATTAACTTAAATTGTCTAAGACTTTCAGGGCCTCGAAAAAAGATTTTAAAAATATCACAATTTAAGTATTTTCAAGGTTTTTCAGGTCTTCTTGGCACCCTGTCTAACAATTCAGAAATATCAAATAGCACATACAGGGTATCTGCTTAACCTGGACTTTTCAATTCCATGACTTTCCTTGACTTTCCATGACTTTGGCGAACTATTTTCCATGACTAAAAAAAAAACGAACTCTGTTTTGCTTTTGGAAAATTATGCACTTAATATTCTATCTTGCAAAGCAAATGACCAAACATGGCGACTGCGTTTCACAGCAACAGAAGTCCGTTCGCTTTTGAGGTCAAAAAACGATCTTTTCCTACCGACACCCTCCTCCCCACCGTACTAGTCCTCAAACGTACTTTCATGTAGCAATGAATTGTCTGTCCATAAATTTTACTGTAAGTTTAGATCCTGATATGAGTGAGGCGAAATCTGACTTCAAAACTGAACTCGTTGAGTTCCTGCCCCCCCCCCCCCACCTACAGGATTCTTTAAAATTCAACATCGTTTTTGAATTTGTTTTTCTTTTGCATAAAACTCCTCTAAAGAAAAAGATTCAAACAAGTTTTAAAAGAAAAAGGAATCAAATGAAGCGGGTAGGGGGGGGGGAGGAGACCAAATGTAAAAGGCAAATCTGCCTATGCCGAGTCTATCTTTTTGTCGTTCAAGGTCATATTTTATCAGATGACGGAGTCCGCGCACATGCACAGTTACACAAAATTCGCCGCTCACGGTTTTAACGTTGAGAATTCATCTGATTGGTCAACACAATGCAACTTGTTGGAAATTGTAATTGACGAATCAGATTGCACCCAATAACGAAGTAGAATGACGGCGGAAGTGTTTTCGTTCTTCCAAGATCGCGGGAAAAATTTCAGTCGGTCCGGAGCGCTAAAATCCATGATAAACAGTCAGTTTCCATGACTTTTGGACATTTTTCGCTGAAATCCATGACTTTCCAAGACCAATTTTGATCATATTTGAAATCCATGACTTTCCCTGACTTTCCATATGCGCGGACACCCTGCACATAATAAAAACATCAATATGTGCTAATTGATTACTTTTCTGTACATTAAACATAACCATCCTGCTGATTACACATTTCTATGATAATACAGTAAAAAAGAGACAATAAATACATTTCACATCAAAAGTAAATCTTTTGAATTTACAAAATAGTACATTTTAAAACACATTGAAAAATATTTAGAAAAGATTAATCAGTTTGGATCAGGGGTACCCACAGAGGGTGGGGTGGGGGGGGGGGGGATTATGGCGCAACTTGCGCCATCAAAATTTTTGGGGGGGGGATTTTTTAAAACTTATTTATTTATTTATTTCTTTAGTTTAAAGTGCTTATTGATTTTTTAAATAAAAATCATTCATTAATTTAATATTTTAATTTAAACTATTTCTTTATTATTATTTATTTATTTATTTATTGTGTGTGTGCTTGGAATGTCTGGAAAAGAAAAAAAACGATTATACCCTGTACATAATTAGTACTTTTAAAAAATCAATGGATAAAAAATAATAGGTATAATTCAAAAAATAAATGAATAATATTTAAAAAAATAAATAAAATAAAAAAAGGGGTAAAAATAAAAAATGCAAGAAGGTTGTGATTTTTTTTGGGGGGGGGGGGATGGGCACCCCTGGTCTGGATTGAGCTTTTCTAATTTGGAATGTGATGTAAATGTCTATTTTTGTGCTTCATTGCCTTATCGTTTAAAATAGTTAAAAGTAAATAGCTCTTCAAGCAGTAAATGCATTTTTTATAGTTCACTAAAAACTCTTAGAGAACTACAACAGGGATATACATTTTAATTGTTGAATTGCTTTTTCTATTGTTGAATGCTGAACATTTAATCAAAGTTTATCAATATTTCATTTAATTGATTACTTAGTGTTTTAGCGCTGAATTAAAATACTTTTTTCCTTCAGTTACAAAAATTGAATTTTTACAAAAAAAACACTAGTTTCCCTATTTTTAAGTTCAAAAAAAAAAAAAAAAAAAAAGGCATATAACATGATAGATATTTTGTATTACAAAAAACAGTTACCAGAGGCTAAAGCTTTGAAATATTCTATCAATATTTCAAGGTCAACTTCCAATCCATTCAAATAATTTCCTAAAGGATATAGCAACTGAAATAAAAAAAAATAATTACATAATTATTCTTAATGTCTGCATGATCAAATAAATTAAGATTTAAAAAAAAGGAATATTATACTTTTGAAAAAGGAACTCTCAAGAACGAAAGCACTTGTGTATGTTCTGTGAACAACAATTTCTTCCATCTACTTGGATAGCATTGCTGAAGTGGCAAAAGCAGGAAATTTCCAAACAGCTCATCACCATATGAAACAGCCTCAAACTGAGCCAGCAATCCACTGAATCTAAAACAAATTTTCATTTGGATATTAGTAAAATAACCATAATATACAGGGCTCAATAAACTCAGTTTCAGTTTTATAAGAATTATTATTACTGTTATTGAGTTGAATAGATACATGAATAGAAATACAAACACAAGAACTTAAAATTTTTGTTAGATGAGTATTTTTCCTAAGCCTTATGCACAGAGATGATGAAAAATGTTTGATGAAAAGAAAGAAAAGAACTTTGGTTAATAAATTGAACTATAGCTTTGTGCTGAAAATAAATTCAAAAAATGTCAATGAAGCAAATTTTTTTAATAATTGTATATGCTTGCTTTGGGATTAGACGGAACACTTTTGCTAGTGCAGAAAATGCAAGGTTACGTTGAAAGAATATGTGACAAAAAAAAGGAGTTCCTTGCAACTAAAATGTTAATGAAGCACAAATATATGCAATATTTTGCTGTTCTAGTGCTAACTTAATAGATTTTATCAAATTAGAGCTTAATTACTTCAACTTTTGATACATTCTCACCAGTATGTAGGCTAAGGGATTGGCCAAAATAGTCCTTTAGAGTATATAAGCTATCATATTAGGATTGGAAATATGTCTGAAGTAAGTGTTCTTGAGGGGGCCCCAAAAAAGCCTTGCTACAACCTTGTTTCTCTTATTTCAACAGTTTGTGTTCAGTATTTTTTTTTTTTTAATAACAATATTACAACATTTTCAAAAATTGCTTTCTTTTATTCAGTTAAAAATGTAAATAACTCAAACATTAACAAAATGTAAATTATATTAGGAAAACATACCAGTTATCGATATAAAATCTAAATTAAAAGCGTTCTATTGCTACAAAACTTGCAATTTACATAATAGGCGCATTATGAATGTAGTCAATAGTGATACATTATTTAAATTTCATAATTTATAAGTAAATTTTTGGAGCTTTATAAATACACAAATATTTTAGACCACAAAAACTGACCAGTAAATAAAAATGTTTGGCAACAATTGTAGTTTTTCGGAAAACCAAGCTAAAAGTAGTAATGCATAAAACCTTGATTTTCTCTAGTGCTCTTTCTTTCCCATTTATTTTGAGTTGTGTCAGTTTTGTTGCTGGGATGCAATATGCTTTGATCAATCTGGATGAACTGATTTGGATTTATTAAGGAAGGGATCACAAGGAAAATTTCACAAGGAATTACCACACTTCACACTGAATTTCAGCCTCTCACACATTAGTTTGATAGTAACAAGCATTCTACTAATTAATTTCATAACATTCAAAATATTTATAAAAAAAATAATAAATAAGAATAAAACATACACATTTTTTGTAAAAAATAGAATGCTGTTGCTAGAGCAGTGGAATTCATATTCAACTCGATCAATACATACATTGGTACTTTAATAATCAATCAAAGATATGCATTTCTTTTCAATATACTAAAGACCAGGTACGTGCCGTCAATGAATGCCTAGGATAGGCAGATGCGAAAATTTGTGGAATAATATATATATCATTAAAAACGCATGTGTGGAATGAATCATATTCATTTATTTCAGTTTGGTTTCGATTTCAGAAAAAAGCTTTCCATTATCTTTTCGTTTTATTTTTTTATTCATTCCACAAGAATTCTGAATTTTGTTTTGTTTTTTTATTTCTTCCGCAAAAATGATATTCTTTTCATAAAATAAAAGTCGTTGCATACGTCACAGATTATTTGAATCGCATGATGCAATCTGATTTATGATTGGTTTAAGGGCAGTTTGAGCCGGTTTTGAGATGGCGTGATTTTACCGTACTGCCTCTGTTTATATTGTTTTCTTCGTAAGTCAAATTTTAAAATGCAACGGACTTCTTCTCTGTTCCTAGTGCTTGTCGGTCAGGGGCTTTTTAGCTCTCTGAATTTTTTTGCCATTTTTCAAGCGATGGAGCTTGTTTGGATTTAGTGTGGATATGA
>JAXGGA010014964.1:0-30539 GCA_038373865.1 Uloborus plumipes | reverse complement strand
AATAGGTGCATGGTTTTAAGAGTGCTTTATTGGTAACTGGGAACTAGAATCTTATTAGATAGGTCTCGAGTTTGTTGCTGGTCCTCACCTTCGTATTCGGATTTCAATTAGTACCAATTGAATTGATAAGGTTACTGAAGAATTACACAAATCAGAAATTTTCTTTTGTAAATGAATAGTCAAGCCCAAAAAGAGATGAGGGGGGAAAACAGAATCTTCTTTTTATGGATTCTTACGCTACTTTCTCCTGCTTATATTCTTTCTTAGCAAGGCCCCTGGACTCTCCCCTAGACTGGTAAGAAATTAACTCTCTAGAAAATTTTCAGTTAATATTAAAAAGAAAAAAGTTAGATGGAAGAGAGGACACTAAAGTACTGTTTCATTGCTTAATTTTTTCTTCAATCAAAAACAAATGCAAACGAAAGATATAAGAAGTAAAACTACAAGATAGTTGAGAAATTTTGGGCAAACCTACCGATTAATGATCTTTCCCCAGTAAATGAGCAGCTCGTAATTAAAAAAAAAAGTTTTAAATATTTTTCCTCAATGAATTGCCAGTACTAACTTGCTTTTATACATTTCCAAAAAGAAAGCGATTAGAAAAGTTTGCTATCTGATTTTGGGCTCTCAGCCATTGGATGTGGGCAATTTTTTTTTCTATTTTAGCACCCTTTATAAATGACGCAGAACTGTAAATTTTGAAAAATCTCTGCTAATTTTTTAAATTAAGTAATAGTTATATGTATCAATAAAGATGTTTCTACTCTCAATGAGCCAAATGCTCAAGTTTTCTTTTATTGAGGAAAAGACCCTTTTTGAGCTGTTTCATTATTTGGCATTGGTCGCATTCTTTAATATGAAACGTATCAAACGTTTTTGGTGGAATATTGAATTATTTCTTTTTCAAAATAGATTTTAGGGTTTTTTTCCTGTATCTGAAATATTTTTATAATATATGCTGTAGATTATTTTCGTTAACGTTTAGATCAACTGCGTATCCGTGCATTAATGACTTTTAAATTTATTTTTGAATAAAAAATAATAAAGATAAAATCTATTTTGAAGAGTGTCATATCATTTCCTAATTATCAATTCTCACTCCTGACGAAAAGTCATTCACTTCAAAAGTATCACCTAGATCTAAGTGATAAATTTACTGATTGAAAGTTATTTTTCCTACATTAAACTAGAGTTATAAATATAGGAGGCGTGAAGCACTTATCAGCAAATACTTTATTCGTACAATGCTTCTTTTTAATATAGCGAAATTGCTCCTTTGTGTGCTTCTCACAATCGAAAATTATTTTCTCGCTATGGGAATAAGAAGCGAGAATTCAGATCGAGACCGGATATCCACGAGAATAAGATTTAAAATCAGATATAATTGTTCTTTCTATGAAATAAATGTAGGTCACGGAAAATATTTCATTCGAATTTTAACTTTAATTTGCATTTTGAATTCCCTTGAATAAATTTGAACTCGGTTTTCCAGTACGTTTGTACGTACATACGTTTTGTCCACCGCCGAATACTTCTTAATGAGTAATGTCGTAGTGTCTGTAAATGTGTATTTCGTACAACTAAGAAATTTTATTATTAGATGGTTGAAATTCGGTATGAATATTGTACACTGCTGAAAAAAAGGGGGGGGGGGAGCAAGGGGAAAAATGATGAAACCGTTTTGAGGTAGCCTTGAATGAGCATAAAATGAAGAAGACAGGTATCTAAGTCTTAGATCGAAAATAGCTCCAAGTTTTGTAGTGCATCCGTTCTTTGAGTGTGCTCCAAATATGCTGTTCTGTATCTGAAGAGTGTGCTAGCCACTGTATACGTTCTACTTTTTACGCTTCAAAAAGCTCTAACAAAAAAAAAACAGGCATTAACAGAGAGAAACAAAAAACTTCTGCAGCGTGAGATACTACATGGAGTCTCAAAATCTCGTCTGAATATCTTTGGGTCCTCAGGCAGCCTTTTCAAATCATATACAGGTCAGTATGTCCACCGAAGCTGATTCCCATCAAACAATATTTTCTATAATGTGATCGTTTCGAATGAAGATACAATTATTTCGAGTGTTCCTTTTTCGCAGTACCGAAGGACAATTGAAAACTCTCTAAACTGTATTGGTACTCGTCAGTAAGCAACACTTGACTCGAGCACTCAGCATTCTGGTTTCATGTTCACCCTTCGCCATGTTGTCAAGTAAAACTGTCTTCGAAGTTAGGTTGCATTGGCTGTTCTGTCCCAACCAGCTGATAAAGGAATAATTCATTACATAATCGGTCATTTGCTGTGATGAGAGATCAACGACTTTGTCATGTTTCCTGCAAACTTTTATTTACCGGAGATCTATAATTTTAATGCATTTCATCCATGAAGTTACTATTTTTGTAATTTAGTTTCATTTTTACACAATTGGTAGAAGTTCTGTGTAACTCCGACGTACGCGTAATGAACAGAGACACGGCAAGAACGGTGGTTAGGTCATTCCTCTTCCCAGAGTTAGTTCTTGGTTCCAACACATATTGTCAATGATTATACGATATTTTATTTGATAGATGTACAGACTAATGATAAGTTCAGGCTGAATGACGGTTATTAATTTCGTAGCAATTTGTACCTTGTTCTGTAATTTTTCAAGACACACATGGAGAAGCTATCGCTTGTTAACCGAAAGCACATGTGTTTAATTGAATCCTTTGAAGCAAACCAGTAACTAGTTTCATAGTGAAGTTTCACTAGAAGCGAAAGAAAAATGGGGTAACATAAAAAAGCATTATTTTCCCTCCTTGTCTTTAGGAGCTATCTTTCTGACCACACACTAAGTTTTCTAATTTAATGATTCAAACATGCACAGTTTAAGTGATAAGATTAATTCGACAATTAACTAGATTAAATTACGAAAATTCATAAATGCGAGCAAAAAGCTTTCGATTGGGAATGATTTGCGGTTGTTTCTCTCATCGGACCACCGAATGCGAAAAGTGGACAAGAGAGAGAAATCGAACTTTGCCAGATAATCGAATCCAAGATTGCGCAGTAATGGCCTCTAATGACCAGAATGTCCGCGGTATTCATTGGAATATTATGCGGAAAGCGAATTAAGAATGATGATAATTCTTTAACGACATCATTTTTTATGAAACAGAGTTTGTCGCCGTGGGAGAAATGTGAAGTCTATTGCTCTGTAATAGGTCTTAAATTTATGTGGCTGATGTCCTGACAGAACTGCTTTTATGAGCGGGCGCGGCGTAAATGGATTAAAAATGAGCTTGACTAATAAATACTTAGTTTAAAGAAACTTTACAAGCACGTGCTATTCTGACGCTACTACTAATTTTCAGAAGGGGTTCTGTGGAGGTCTGGGCTTTGGGAACTTCGGGCTTAGTTGAACGAAAAGTGGCAGTAAAATGTTATTTAGCTAACCTTTAAAAAAAAAAAAAAAGATTTTCTCGAAGAACTGAATGGGATTTTTGTTAAGGGTCGATGGTCCAGGTAAATTTCTTTCAAGGAGTTGATACATAAAAAAGTTTGGGAAATTCGGCTCTTACTGAAAACGCTCCTGTTAGTTGCACAAGTTTTGCAAATAAATGATTCCATTGATGCTTAATGTACAGAGAACCCAGCTAAGATTTCCACCACTTACTATTTGACTCACGTTCTTTAAGAACTGATTTTATATTTAACGTTTTAAAAGTTATTTCTCTTGTTCATTGCGATTTCTTGCGGAACCCTTTCACAGAACCCTATGGTTTCGAGTATCCTGGTTGGTTAACGATGGTCTTTAATATAAATTATCCATTTAAGAGCTTTGTATCACTGTGGCTGAAGACCTTCTTCAGTCGTGTCCGTAGATATTAAAAGCGTTCCTTCCATTTGGAGCAGATAGTGTTTTGTTGCCAGCGACGCATATAAATAACGTCTATTACCGGGCTGCCCCCCACCGTCTAGGTCGTTCATTAACACCGATGCTATCACGAGATGGATAGAACATGTAAATGAGAAAGGAATCCAGTCGTGGGTGTGGGGCCATTTTTATGCTCGCATTAATCGAGATTGATTGGCTTTCGCAATCGGATTTCATCCGGACAAAGCCATTAGCAAGGTGGCACGAAGGGTGTTGTTGCTTCGAAGTTGATTGAGCTCCAGAATGATAATTAATCTGCAAGTAGACTGTACGGTTCAAAGGAAAATTATTGGACCAAGAAAAACAACTTTCACAAGTTTATCAGCCACAGAATAGTTCTACGGCTTGGGGAATTCCAGGGAAACGCACCTTAACTCACTTTTTCTTTTTTTCAATAACGAAATTGAAGTTTTAATGACTTTTAATCTCCCAGAAGTGAATTTTTAATGATATGCTATTATTTTCTACGAAAACAACTCCACCAATTCGGTAGAATTTGTCTACACAAAAGGGCTTGGAGAAGAAACATGTCAGCCAGTATTTTCATTTCCTTTCTTAGCTGATTTGTTTTTGAAGTAATGAAGGGGTTAGTGCAGCTAATTTTCCCACAGTGTTTTAACTTCAGTTTTTGCATGCCAATGTAAAGCTGTTGATGGCAGTAACAATAAAAATATATGCTCTATCAATTTTTTTTTTGTTTATTTGTTTATATTTTATTTTGAAATTGTAATTCTTTACACTACTACTAAACACTAAGTAGAAACGCAAAAGCAATGTTCAACTTGAGTTAAGCACGTGTTAGTTTCGCGCAATATCTATACAATTGTATATGTAAAGAAAAATGCACTGGAGTCGAGTTTAGCTTACTTCAATATTCTGAGGGACATAAATTCTGCAGTAGAAAATTGAATCTTTTGGTTTTCAAATTTTTGAAAATCTTCAAATTTTTGCTCAAATTTAAAGCGATTTGTCCTAAATGATTAAATATGAAATCCATTGTTACAAAACGTGATTGATATAAAACAGTAATAATAATGATAATGAGAATTTTGAATGAAGGCTTAACTGAAGCAAACATGAAACTCATTAGAGGGCCACGTACGTAATACGTCGTAAAATCTTATGAACCGCGAGAATCTAACGTTGTTTTAAAATATAAGTTAGTTGAAAAGCCGTTAATATTTAGCCCTTGATTAAACTAGTACACAAATAAATACCAGAGAATAACAAGGATTATTTTTTAGTGTCAATCGTTTCAAATTTTAGACACGTTGATACTTTCTTTCTTTTTTTTCCTTACATAGTTTATTTTATGAAGCATTTACTTAAGAAAATTAGGTGAAGTTTTGTAACGGAAACATTACCTTATTTCATATGTACATTTACACTAAAAAGAATAAAATAAAAAAAAAAAAATTGAACCGACTTCGGAACTTCACTCAGCAAGTGCTCTAAAAAGTAAAAAATAATTTTATTCTTTGAACACCATCGATATTACATTCAAACATAAGTTTTGAAGTCGGTGCAAAAACTATAGGTGAAATGATGTTTAACTACATTTTGCCAACATTTTTCAGAGAAACCATTGAAAATTAAGAGCTGAATATTTGTACCATTACATAAATATATGGTTGTCAATGTAGTGTGTGCGAATGCGATTAAAGAACCTGGATTCATTGCAATTTAAATATATAGTTAAATTATTATAGTTTCGTATGATTCTATTTAGTGTTTTTACGTCGACTTCAAAACTCATGTTTGAATGTAGTATCGATGGTGTTCAAAGAATAAAATTATTTTTTACTTTTTAGAGCACTTGCCGAGTGAAGTTCCGAAGTCGGTTCATTTTTTTTTCAAAAATATTATTATTATTATTATTATTATATATTTATTTATTCATTTATTTTTTAAGCAGTGCATTTTTTAAAATTATAACTTTTTTATTTGCTAATTTTTTTTTTGATTATCTTATCTCAATAGCATGGGTAAATACAATTTACAAATGATTTGTATTCGATAGTTTATAAAATAAACTTGAACTTAGGGATATTTACACTTCACTTCACTCTCCAGGGTCCCCCGTACCTACCACAACTCGTGGTTTAACCGAGATGGGCCATGAAGAGCGATCTGATCTTTTGATACAGACCAAGGGCCCCTGGTTTAGTACCCCCCAGAGGTATCGTTTCACTTGGAGAACTTGTGACCACGACCATTATTTTACGTCGCCCAGCCACCATTGGTAACAACGGTGGATCTTTGATCAACTTGTATCGAACCCGAGATCCTCCGGTTACGAGTAAGACGCTACCGATCGGGCTACCATGGCCCACTATACCTACACTTGGCCCTTAAAGGGTTAGCGTCCAAAAATCATACTTTCGCATAGTTCATTCATTATATTTTGTTTCTGAGATTCGTGACTGAGGAGGGGGTTCCCTAGTAAAAATGACCGGCTTCTGCAACCTTAGAAAATAGCCGGTACCGCCTTCAGCCGTCTTGCTTGAAGCCGGCACCGCCTTTAGCCGTCTTGCCTGAAGCCGGCACCGCCTTCAGCCACCTTGCTCTAAGCTGGTACTGCCATTGACCGCCTTGCTTGAAGCCGGTACCGTCTTGCATGAAGACAGTTGAAGACTGTACTAGCTTTAAGCAAGGTGGTTCTATTCACCTTTACTGCCTTTGACTGTTTTTATCAAAGCCGGTACCAACTTTCACCCCTTTGATGAACGCTGTTCATTTTCCAATGCTACCTTGTGATAAAGGAGAATATCTACAGTAAAGCGTGACGAATGCAAATTATAATTGGAACAAAGCGTGGCTTGATCAAAGAGAAATTTATTAAAAAGACTTTTTTATGCAGCAGGATTCACTTCTTTACTATAACAATTTGACATAAGTTTTCTTTTTTTTTTTTTTTTTTTTGTAGATTTTGATAAATTTCAAAGAAAGTTACATTACATTGTTAAAACCATGAAAATACACATCAAGGTTTTTGCTGTTCAGCAGAACAATTACTAAAAAAGAGAAAGAGAGAGAATTCTGTGAAATTGCAAGTTGAATTCTAAAATAGCAAAACATAAATTAACTTTGTTTTTTAAGAAACAAACTTCCCTGATAAATTTGTTTTCTGATGACAGTTTAAAAGATTAAGCAAGCAATATTAATTTGGGCAATGATATGAAAAATAATAAATTTCCATTAGGTGTCATAAAACTAGACAAAATATACAAATGGTTGTCAAAAGGTACACGGCAACAAAAAATGATTGCACCCTTTTTATGAAATTATACATACAGAGTATTGACAGAGATAAAATTACACATTTGTGTTCGTATAACTTCATTGTTTTTCACTATTCTGCAAAAACATTATTTACTAAACTAATAAAGATACCAATTATAAGTAATAGACAACAATATATTTTTTTTCAGAATAACTAAATAAAGAGCAGATTGTGTTTGTCTAGTTCCTTTTGGATAGGAAATATTTTTTAGCATTTTATAAAGAATGGATGTATGACAGAAATAAATACTTTCGGATGTAAACAGTGAATTTCGCAGTTAAGCAGTTGTAAGGTTTTTTTTTTTTTTTTTTTGCTCTTTAAAAGCTTTAAATAATTTTGAAAATGTATTTTTGCTGTGAAAAGTATTTTTAAAGTATGAAATGGGTGATCTGATAACAATAACTAAACATATATAAGCGCTACTTTGACGCCATAGACTTAAACCACGGATGCAAACTGGAATTACTTATCCCGCGATTGGCAACGAGTCATCACTACGCACATCGTTTTGATATTAAGACCAATTCCATTTGCACTTCGATGGATGTTCAAACTTACTTTAAGAAAGAATAAAGAATGTTATCTTGGTTTAATTCTAAGTATTACAACAAATTTAAGGAAAGCATTTCACCTCTCAGAATGAACTTTAAATGGATAAATAACAAATACAGCGAGACCAAGCGAAACAGGATACTAATCAAATCTATCTTAACTAAAGAAAAGCTATTTATTATTCGCAAGGAAAATTCCCCGTTGTGCAATACATGCGAAACTATAGAAGACTGATCATCTTATATGGGTCTGCCCGAGAAACTCATTTAACAGGCAACTTATCATTAACCAACTTGCAGCAAAAAATCTAACCAGAGATGACATTTTTCACTTGGATTTATCAAGCTCCTCCAAGAGTGTAAAAACAACATATTTTCCCATTGCAATATTATAGCCACAGACACTTCCAAAAAAGGAGACAAGGTTAGCACCGGAATCGTGAACTTTAACAGTGGCGTTGAATTGATAGGGAAAGTGGCCCCCATCAACTCTGTCTTTACAGCGGAAGGACTAGCCTTATGGCTAGCCATCATTTGCCTTTGCCAGCATAATGCTGTAAATGTTATTCTTTATGACAGCTTGTCGATTCTGAACTCCCTCGTGGCCGTGAAAGATAAATCACCACATATCTCGCTCATGATATGGAAAGGTAGCGGCAATCTGATCGACTCTCACACGGAAATTCGACTAATCTGGACCCCAGCTCATGGGGATTGAAGAGAATGAAAAAGCAGATGAATTGGCCAACCTTGTCCACACGAAGAACCTCATCCTCCACTGGGTCGCATGTGGCGATATCATCAAGACTATTAAAAGAAACACCTGGGACTAATGTCTCTCCTCCTGGGAGATATCAAAGTTCCCCGCTAATTTCCAACATCACTTGTCAATTAAGAAGGACAATCGGCTAATCCGAAAAATCGGTTCTATGATGTGCTATTTTCGAAACTCCGGACTAGGACTCTTATGACCAATGACAAACTTTTCAAAATCAAGAGGGCCCTGTCCAATGGGGCTCGGTATGTGATATACCAATGTTAGAAATTATTTTTAAAAATTTGTGGTCCGACGAACCACTAATTTTTTTTTTTTGCAGTGGTTCAAGGCGAGTCTTACTGGTTTGGGACCCGTGGACCAGCAGTAATTTCGAACGATATATACTATGAATTTTCTGTAGGACGAGTCGGATGGACCAACGAAAAAAAGATCAAATTTCGGAATAAAAAGTTCTGAATGTAAAAATTTAAGCAGAACCGGCATTCCTAATATAAATTGAAAAATAATTGAATTGAGTGTTGAAATTATTACCACACATATATATACTATCGTCCTTGCCTAATCGGGTAACGGATAAACGAATAAAAATCCTGGAACCCGTCCCATAGACGCAATGTTAAAGATCCCCGCTTAATCGAATAATATTTCTTGGAACGGACAGTATTCGTTAAAGGGAGGCCAACAGTATCAGTGGCGTATCCAGGGGGGTGCCAAGGGACCAATGCACCCCCCAAGATTTTGTAAGACTGTAAAAAATGGTGGCACCGAATTTTGAAAAAAAACATGTAACCTTCATGTAAATATGTTTCAGATTTTTTCAATGAAAAATATTTTATGGACACTGAAATATTGCCATATTATTTTCTGTTTTCGACAATAAGAAGCAAAACTAATTGTTATTCTGTAATTGTGGAAATGTAAGAGGAAAATGAGCGATGTACCCGCGCCTTGTTGTTCTTGCATGATATTCATTTTTGTGAAAAAAAAATTCTTTGAGCAACGTTCAATAGAAAAAATTAAATCGAAATACTGAGTTTTTAAAGTTTCACCATATTTCTTGATTTTTTTCCTCTCTCATCAGTGTCGATGTTCGATGTGCACCCCCCAAAATCAATTCCTGAATACGCCACTGAACAGTATTGCATTTGACTTTTTCTACATCCAACCACTCCTGTATTCGCTTCTGTTGGCTTAAATCTGCAAGGTCGTTTTCGGCTTTGACCAGTTTTAAGGAATTATGCCCTCATGTGTTCAAAAACTTTTGATTTTTTTTTCTTTAATGCAAGAGTATTTCATTTATATTTGTAGTGTCAAGAATCGGCAATGTAATGTAAGATTTTTTGGAAAATAGCTTAATTTTTTCGATGAAATTATGAACATTATTATTGGAAAAACAGTTTTATGACTTTGTGGGCTCCTTAAAGCTCCAGGCCTCGGTACTATAGGTCTGGTATCCCCACCCAAATTGCAGCCCTAATTGTATGTAACTTCATAATTTCATGAGATCATTCTAAGCACCTCCTTGTTTTTTTGTTATGATATTTGGGATTATATAATTGCTCTGAATTTGAATCCATCTTCTTCAAATTTGAAACCATGATCCTAAAAACTATTTGCATAAGATTTGTCCTTGTCATTAGCAGTAAGCTGGCGGTTTTTGGACAGGCGATAACAGATGGTCAATGCCGACTTTCTTTGGGCTAGCTGGCTGAAGCTGTTTTTTACTGTCTAAGATGTAGACGGTCAAAGCCTGCTTTCTATGGCTTAGCTGGCTGAAGCCGGTCTTAGCCGGCTGAAGCCGGTCTTTACCGTCTTGGTCTTAGACGGCTAAAGCCGGTCTTAGACGGCTGAAGCCGGTCTTTACCGTCTTGGTCTTAGACAGCTAAAGCCGGTCATTACCATCTAAGACGTAGACGGTCAAAGCCGGCATTGACCGCCTTTTGCCGCCTGTCCAAAAACCGCTTTTAAGACGGTAAAAGCCGGTCATTTTCACTAGGGTTGTCTTATCTCCACCGTTAATCCATACTGGAACCGACGGACATTTTTAAAGTTAATGTTTTTTTGGTTGAAATAGTTTTGATTTTTTTCTGAGTAATTTTAGACATACTGTTGACAAGATTTTAATTTAATGCCCAGGGTCTGTTGACGTTACATAGAAACTTTTTACCTCATTTTAAAATGTCTTTTTTAAGGACCACTGTCCCTAACTTAATGGGATATTTAGGGACGGTAGTTCTTATTTTAATGAGGATTTTCGAGAAAAGTTGTCCATATTCTAATGAAGCTTTTACACTAAAGTTATCCTCATTTATTTAGAAAAATTATCTGAAAATATATCACCGCCATTTACTTCGTTCAACGAAGTACTGGAAGTGATTTAGTAGCAACTGTTTTTAGCTGATTGGTATTTTTTTCGGCACGTCCGCATGTGAATATGTACTTACAAGCATACAGACTACCGAACAATACATTTTGTAGCGGCTATATGGGCTTTCATACCTCAAATGATTCAAAAACGGTACGCCGTAGAATGCTGAAATTTTGTATCACTGTTGACTTTTTCAAGTGCATTCATGTATAAAAATATTTTACGCATACATAATATCCAGTTCCAGCAAATGTTTAACTGCTTTTTCAGCTTTACAGAAAAGTGAAAGGTGAGGGTGCCATTTTTTAACGCTTGATCTGAATTAGTACTTGGAAAAACTAATAAATGACTATTTTTATAGTATTATGTCAAATTTTATCTGTTTATACAGTAAGAGAACATTATAAAGGTGGTTGCTGTATGTAAGTCCTGTCATATAGATCTTTTGTTTTAATAACTGGGCGTAGGGCACTTAACCTTGTTAAAAAGGTTATATGCCCCACCAAATTTAAGTAAAAGTATTTATACCAAACCAGAAGCTTTGTCTTCTATTTGAAAAAAAATTTACTAAACATGCAAAAAAAAAAATACTATTTAAGACTTTCTATCAGCTTGATTCGCACTTAAATGTATGAAATCCTATACTATAATACGAGAGATGGTTGCCAAGTCGAAAATAGCCCCAGAATTAATAAACTCCGGTAAACTTGGGGGTCTAGGGTTTTTGGCCACGAGGAATCGATTGGCGTCGGTTTTGAAGCGCTACGGTCGAACAGTTCGGAGTTACAGATAGGATTCATTAAAAGTTTGAGAAGATTTCTTACTACGCCATTTTCTTTATGATTACTCTTATTGTTACTGTTTCATAGCAACCACGTTTTAACAATGGATTTCATATTTAATCACATCAGCGTAAATTTATATTTTTATGGTATTTGGCAAATAATTTTTGGCAACACGTTAGAATTGTTATTGTTTTTGAAATTTGAAAGAGATCGATCAAAATAAAGTTAGAATTGGGTATGGGCCGCGGTAGAGCCGCTATATAGACAGGCCGACGCATCAAGCTTAAGTTTCACCACTTTGGATCCAACTCATTAACTTTCACTTTCATTTTTCATTGTTGAGGAATTAGGGTTACCAGAGTAAAGTTTCGGGACATTGCCAAGCTTTGTTAAATTTACGTAAAAAGTTACCAAAAAGCGATAACTGGCCAGAAAAGACAATCCTCACACACGCGCTGGATCCAAAGTGGTAATCTTGATGCGTCGGCTCGTCTATATAGGGGCCTGAGGCCGCGGTAGTCCAATCGGTAAGTCGTCGGACTCGTAACCGGAGGGTCTCGGGTCGATCATATAGCCGCCGATCAAAGATCCACCGTCTTCATTAATGGTTGCTGGGGGACGTTAAAAATGTTCGTGGTCACAAAATCCTCCAAGTGAAACGAAACCTCTGGGGTGTGCTGGGCCAAGGGTTTACTCGGTCCTTGCGCCTTCTTCAAAAATGAACAGAGCGCTCTTCAGGGCCCCATCCCGGTTAAAAATCGAGTTGTGGTATGTACGGGGGGGGGGGACCTGGAGTGTAAAGTGAAGTGAAAGTCAAAACCAACTGGAACCAAATGCGTACTGGAGAACAGGGACTCTGCATCCATTCTCATCAACCCTCCCGCGCCTTCGGCGCCAAATGAAATGAAATTAGGTGTGATTTTACGGTGAGCATGGATTAAATAGGGTTGTGTTTTTAAAAATAAATTACGGCTGTTTTGAATGCGTAATTGCAACCAAAGGCTCAAAAATGCTTTTCAAGTTTATCTAAATAAGTACTTCGCACTTTAGAAAAAAACACGAGTTTACAAACCTCTTTTTTTTTTAACCGAGCGGGCTCGGTTCCCTGGTACACGTTAGGGGTAATACGAGGAATGGTTGCCAAGTCGAAAATCGCCCCAGAATTAATTAACTCCGGTAAACTTGGGGGTCTGGGGTTTTTGGCCACGAGGAATCACGAGGTTTGGTTTTTCTAAATAAATTTGTCAAAAATATTGAACTTCAACACACTTTAATCTTTACACTGCTCACTTTGTACCATTTCTTTAATTGTATAATTTTTTATTATCAATTACATTTTATTTCCTATGACTTTTCAAACTTAATCTTTGTATTGAATAGTTTCCTTTCCAAACTCTAACTTTGTTTAGAATAGTTTACAATGATGCACTTTAACCGGTTATCTTTTCACCAATGGTTTCACAAATTTTCTTATGGCATGTATTGTTTTGATAAATCACAATTGAAAATTTAAATGTTCGAGTTAGCTTCGATACCTGTTTTCTTCGAGCGGAGCTCGGTCACGCGCTGGTAAAATAAATATATAATTTATTGATGACAACTGTCAAAAATTTCAGTTGATCTAATTATATCTTTATATGATGATTAATTCTAGAGCAGCATACAATTTAAAATAAAAATTTGAGAGATGAAATAGGCGGTATACATTTAAAGCTATTCACAGTAAGCTGTATACTGCCTAAGTCATCAAGAAAAAAGGAACATATGGACAAAACATATAAACAAACTTTCCTAGCAAAAACATTTTATCAAAAACGAATCTTTTGATTAAAAAAATTGAGCATCTAACATTATACCCACTTAAAGCCATATAACATATAATTGAAATCTCGCGATAGAAGATGAGCAACGTCGACCGGAAAAGCAATTTTGAGTTCTAGGAAATGCCGCATTATTTGTGAATGACTCGTTTAATCAATTCCTGGAAGATAGTTAAGTCGAATAACGCATGAGTAGCTAGAAAATCATCATCAAACTATTACTTGTCGATATCGACTGTGAATCTTGTTGGCAGGAAGCCGGATTTGCATAAGACATTCTACGCCTTGGGGATGATATCTCAAGAACCATGATTTTTATAAAATTGTCGTTGGGTTTTTTCATTCTGAAGTCATGGCTGCTCGTCTCGTATTCCGGAGATTTTGCGATCATTAAAATATTCAAATAAGTTACAACCATGATAGATTTTTGGAAAAAAAATTGAGTTTGAAAGGCTTTTATGTTTCTTAAATGCAGCATTCAATAATGCGTTTGTCAAAGAAACTATTAGTTAAGAAAAGTATTCGTGTTTTGGAAATCTTCTTTTTGGCAGTTTTTCAAAACTTCTTTCTTAGTCAAATGGCAATGCGTTACTTGGAAGGAATTTTGTTTACAGTATTAAACCTCAGTTTTTGTCATCCAATTTCTGTGCGTAATATTGATTTAAGATAAAAACCAAAACATACATGATAAGCAAAAAAAACACGCTATTGTTTGCGGAATTTTGTCAAGTACACTTTAAACATGTGTCCTTCATTGTAAAAGGTAATTATCTCCTTGGAATTGAATTTTGAGAAAATAAGCCTTGTGTAAGTTCATCTTTACATTAACGACAGTCTGTTTTCAAAAATTGTTTATTTAAAGTGTGGAGTTGTATCCCAGTATATCCCGCAAATGTTTCTAGTTTTTAATGTTTATCGTTTAGATTAAGCAACTCGGTACATTTGTAAATAATAATACTTCTATATGATTTAGGATTCAAAAATATTTGTGTTAAATCATGATTAAAATGGAAAACGTCTATGCAAGTAAAGCCTTATTCGTCAAAAAAATACAACAAACAGCTACTTTTAATAATTACACAGGACCCCATCCTCAGTGTAAAAATACTGAGCACACAACAACAAAGTTCAGTAAATTCTTAAAAAAAATTTCCCAATATGAAATATAATTAAAACTCGTCGCGTTTAACATCAATTGAAGAAATAATCTACAAAGTAACGCCCAAATAGTCTAAAAATGAAAATAAAGGTTTTTTTAGTTATTTACAGTCGGACCATATGCCAGTTCGAAAATGCTGAAAGCACAACAAAGTTGTGCGTGCATTCTCGTTCAAAACTTTTTAGTTTTCTCTTGAGCTGTTTTTTTTTACTAAAAAAAAAGACTTTAAACTAGCTATTTAAGTAATTTTTTTTAACGATTTGTGCTTTACTTAAGTTTATTGCTTATTTTATTTCAAGTAGCTCTTCTTTGGAAACATGCTTTTGTTGCTGGAAGATTATGTGCAATAAAGAAAAGTATAATAATAATAATTAAAAAAACTGGATTTATCTGGGAAACATTTATTTTATGTCACAATTACTAGGATCAAAATGATTTTTTTTTATTTAAAAAGAATATATCTATTGTGCGGTGTTTATTTTAAGCGAAACCTTATTTGATTGAAGTAAAATGGCTTTACAATTTTTTCGTCAAAAGATTTATAGCCACCTTTTCATATTTACAGAAGAGGCAAAAATTTAAATATTAACAACAATCTTTCGTAAATTACGGATATAAATCAATTATAAAAATTAACACATGAAACATAGTGCCGTTTCGTTCTCCAGGTAAAGTACTTAAAACATACTCTGTGACTCTTTTGCCATGCAAATTTTCAAGCTTTTCGTTGTTAATTCTCGTTGGCATTTTCATCTTATTATGCTAATCATTATCCTTTTGTGAAGCATGAAGTCCTGCACGATTTTTTAATTTCTCGAAGAATCCACAAAGGGCAGGGATTTCTACTATAAATCTACAAATGCATGTTTACTTAATAGCTTTTGCGTAGGTTAAGATTGCCTTTGTAAAAACACAACAGCGTTCTATTTGAGGACGGATATCGCTTCTGGTGCTAGTGACTTCGTGCTTGAAGCGTTTAAAGTTCCATTTTCGGACCTGGGAGTAGCTTTGTGTAAACATATGCATGCACTTTGCTACTTTTTGACACTGTTAGGTACATCGTGGTGCTGCTTTAATTAAAAGCGTGGGTAGATTTTAATTTTTGCTGCAATATATAATCACCATCGACAATCATTATCAATTCACTGGTGAATAATTGTCTTTGACCTTTTCAAAATGTTCTTATTTGTTTTAAATTGGCTGGTTTGGTAGGTTAAAAACCTACAGGAGAACAGCGTAACACTTTATGTCCCAAACTAATTTAACAATACATTTTTACATATTTTTGGGTTTTTTTTTAGCTGAAAATACATTAAACAACATACATACTAAGTAAAAAATGTTGAAAATCAGTCGAAAATTGGGACCCCTACGCCTTAGGGCCCATAAGAAAATTGTTTCCGATTGCAAGTACCACATGTCGGCCTCTCAGCAAAGTACAAGGAGTGGTACTTAAAAGCTTCAGCATAATTCCAGCCATTTAGGACTCAAAATACTAAATTAATATGAGTGGGACTTCTGAGTCCCGTCGGGACCTAAAGGGTTAAATGTTTTCCTGTAGGTTTTAAGAATCTCCAGCAAAGCTCATCTGCTCCTCCGCTGTTGCTTTCTTGGAAGTTTAGCAAGAATAAATGTTTAAAGCACACAGTTAAAGGAAGTCCTCTTCTAGAAGTACTTTTAAGTAGAGATGGCGTGAAGCGGAGTTTGGCCGAAGCGCTGAATATCGAAACTTCGGCAAATGGTAGCTAAAGCTTCGGCTGGTACCCGTATTGAAATTTAGCATTGAATGCATAATAAATGCATACAATATCATACTATGCTCCATTTGTTTTAATATTCTTAGTGTTAGGGCCCTGCTCCACATTGACGTAAAGCAGAAAAATAAAGCAGAAACGTAAAATGGATTAAATGGTGTTCCTATGGAAAGTACCCGGATTTTTGGTTTCTGCCTTCGGTTTCGGTCGCGTTTTCCGCTGATGTGGAGCAGGGCTCTTACACTACATTTTTAGCTCACTGTCTCGTTTAAAAATAAATTTTATTAATGAAAATTTAAATTTTTGTTTTGTGTACTGGCAGTACAAGAAAAGAAGATATTTCTATTATTTTATGGTTAAGTGAGACAGTTTTAATTTTCTTTATAATATGTTTTTCCATTTTAGTTTGAAAGAAAAATCAAAATACATTGCATAATTTTGGCAACTTTTAGCTTTCATAGTTCCTTTTTCAAAAAATTATCTTTATTATGTTCAGCTAAACAAATAAGTTTCAAAAGATACTTAAGTTGTGACACAGTAGGACATGATACGGAGTGCAGTAGGACATATAAAAAGCACGTAGGGGAAGACCGCCTATATTGGACCCCCTAAGAACAGGAGGCCTGTGTCGCTCAATGTGAAGCAAAACAGAAATGTAAAATAGGGCATCGTGAGCTAAATTTAATCAGGAACCGCCCTAGGAGCTTATATTTTCTAAAAATATGAAAATTATTTTTTAAAAAATTATGTTATAAAAAGTTGCAAAAGTCCAATTTAGGCATATATGCGCGTAAATTGAACCATGCGCTTCCTAAATTGGACCGTACCAGAAAAACGTAAAATAATTTATATTTGAACTATACAGCTTTTTTTCAATTATTTGCAATAGACTTTCTTTTGCTTTGGCCTCACTTAGGCAGTGTTGATAAACTCGCCGATGGCATTTCATACAGTTAATCATGTTTTGTACTTCATCTCTATGACAAATATTGCAATAACAATTGTTTTGCGCAATTTCTTGCTTCTTCTTGTGCGACTTTTTCTGCTCTATGCCTCTTTTATACGGCGTTAAAATGATTGCTGAGACAGCCTTCCTTTTTGTTCTTTCTATTTTTTTAAACAAAGGTGATATGTGAGCCGGCTTTACAAAATCATAGTTAGAGTTGGTAATCATGTTTTGATGAGAACTATCCGCCGATTCTGCAGACATTGTACTAATTTAAGTCGTAGCTAGCTCTTGTACATGGTGTACCGAACATGTAACCTGTTCACTTTGAGTAGTTTTATCTGGACTACTTGCCTCTAATTCTGCTGCAGCCAAGTCAATGTCATTAAACACATGTCAATTAACAGGCCAAACTGCTGTTCTTTGGAAGCAACTCAGAGCATTTGCCATGGCCTTAATTGCGGTTTGCCCATAAGAGTTACCAAGCAGTTCTCTTATGCGATATTATATAATGGATTTCATTAAATGTTCTCGCATCCATGTATCACATGCTCGATTAAAATATGAAGACAGACTGAATAAAAACCACATATAAGTGCATAATGTGTTTAAAGAGAAAGCATTATTATATCGTTCTCGTTAGAAAAATTTATTGCATCAATGTTCTTTATGTAAGTGCTGTGCCTATCCGTTATAGAAGGATATTCTTTTTACATTGCTTGGCTTAACAGTTTTGAAGAAAGGTTGTATCAATTGTGCAAATTATCGTTTGTGATCCAACATTTTTTTTTTTTTGTTGAACAAGCATATTACTCACCAGGGAAGCTTTTACGATAAGGTCATACATGTAACGTAATCTTTTGAAAATAAGCATGGGGATCTTGCACTCATGCAGCAAATAACCAATGTGTTTCTACCAAGTTCACCACTCATTACTGATGAAATCTGATGTTAACCTCTATACATCAATATATTTTGGGACTTTTGGACCGTGAAAAGACCGGCTTCATCTACATTGAACATTTCAGTAGCATATAAATTGTTTCCAAAATAGCGAAGAAATTCATATTTTTCTCTCGGTAAACCAGATTAAATGTTATTTAAGTTAATAACTATGTTTAACAACCTGAAACTGCAGAATAATGGGGGAAGAGAGAAAAAAAAAACATACATTTCTGCTTGGTAAAAATGTGCTTGATAAAAAAATTTAAATGAATATCCTGAATAGGGGTTAAAATATGCTTAAAATAATTTTAACTACGCTATTAAATAAAACGAGTCACTTATTTTATGTTACGATTAATAAAAAGTCTTGTTTAAAATCATATTCTTAAATTGGATCACCGGTCCAATATAGGAAAATTTTTTCGGTCCAATAAAGGAAAATACGCCATTTTTTATTCTTCAGCTCATAGCTCTGTCAAAAACTATCACAATAGCGCATGTAAATACATCGATGTAATCCTTATTAAACACATATTATAATACTGTAACAGCATTTTACAGTAATTCACAAGTTTTTTAGTTATCTTTCTAGAAACAAGTCCTCAAAATAAGATTTCTAACGTTTTCAACTCAAATCAAGCCGTAACTCACGCTAAACAGTTCAAAGACCGGTGAAACTTCATACACATTGATTTTATTCCTAAAACTTTATGTTTCCACTATTAAAGTGTAGCACAGATCTCTGTACTAGATTTTAAGCCCGAAGTCCAATTTAAGCAGTGGTCCAATATAGGCGGTCTTCCCCTACAAATCCGTTATAAGATGGCAACATAATTATTATTATAATAAATGTACTTTCATACATAGTGCAGAGAAGATATGAAATATTTTTTTTAATTACAAGAGGGCAATTCCACTATTACGGAAATAACAATCAATTTTTAAACATTTTTGTTATTTTTTGTAATCAAAGAGTCCGCAGCATAATTTAGGATAGCATCAGTAACATCAAACTATACAAGAGAGAGAAAAAAAATGAGATTTTTATCGAACTAAATTGTAATTATGTGCGTTTAAAGTCGAATTGTTACGTACGAATGGCGGAATTGCCCGAGACAATAATTTAGTTCTAATTTTAAAAAAAAAGCACAATTGAAAGCTGTAATATTCTTTGCACAATAATGTTTGATGCAATAAAAAACATAAAGTATCATTAAACTCTTTATTCATAGACAACAAAATGGAAAAGATAGATAGCAAATGATAATTAAAACTGTTCCAAAATTATACCGGAAATCTTCAGAAAATGATAATAGCTTCTTTATTCCTTTTGAATCTCTACAAACCATACGTTTCAGAAATTTCCTCTAATTGTTGGCAACGATAACGGAACATCTGGCCATCAAAAACAAATAAGTCTTTTCCTATGTTTTACTTCAAAGTCAATTTTGCTATTCTTTTTTATTTCTGAAACCTAATAACATCCATATGCCTTCATTATTTTTCCCACACACTTTGACTAATGCAGCGTGTGTGGCATAGTAAGCACTATTTCTTTCTTCGATATCAAGAGCACCTTTCTTTTTTTCTTTCTCTAACTCTGAAATGTTATCGCTAGCAGAGTGCATGTAATTTGTAGGACACTGTTTCTCAATCAACTCCGTCAACATGTTCCACTGTATCCTCGTAGCTATACAACACACAGGCAAAATTATTAGGGGTGTAAAAACATTACATACATGCAATTAGGAAAGATTTAACTTCAAATTAATGCATTAATATAATTGTATAGTAATTTTTACAAAAAACTTACATTATTCTTCCAACTTTGATCAAGAAATATAAAGGGTGCTGCCACCCTGCCAGATAAAAACGTGGTACTGGTTAAATTACACTTTTAATGAAAAGTTTTATTTATTATTATTTTTTATTTTTATTTTAAGAATAGTACAATTTAAAGCTGCCATAGTATTTGTTGTTTTTGGAAAGCAAAAAAAAAAAAAAAAAAAAAAGAAACACACACACACACACACACACACACACACATATATATATATATATATATATATATATATATATATATATATATATATATATATATATATATATGCAGGGTGTCCACTCCAATCGTGGACCAATAGCTAATTTCTAAACCGTTAGAGATAAGCATATAGTTTATTTAGGAAAAAATCTCAAAATTATGAAAGGAATTTTGGGTCTATTCAATGTTTTTCAAAAAATCAAATTTTGAAAGAGTTACGAAATTTAAATTTTTATACAGCCCCCCAGTCCTATCAATCATATTTAGTAAAACATTCTTGACACTGTAACGTTTAAAACTAAAAAAAAATCACTCTTCTACCACAAAAATTGACCGAGTTATGACGTTTTGAAAAATCAAGATTTTGAAGGATTTCGCATCCGGTCCCTTGAGCAATCTCTCGATGACGTCATGAAACAATGTAAAATCTTGATTTTTCAAAACGTCATAACTCGGTCAATTTTTGTCGTAGAAGAGTGATTTTTTTTTAGTTTTAAACGTTACAGTGTCAAGAATGTTTCACTAAATATGATTGACAGGACTGGGGGGCTATATAAAAATTTAAATTTCGTAACTCTTTCAAAATTTGATTTTTTGAAAAACATTGAATCGACCCAAAATTCCTTTCATAATTTTGAGATTTCTTCCTAAATAAACTATATGCTTATCTCTAACGGTTTAGAAATTAGCTATTGGTCCACGATTGGAGTGGACACCCTGTATATATATTTATAGGAGACATAGGTATTTGTCAAATTTTCCGGCCAATCAAACTTGGAAACCTTTTCTGAAAAATGATTTATTAGCTGATTCATTCTTCTGAAAAATGATTTATTATGATTCATTATAATAATATTTATTATTGATATTATTATAATGATTTATTGGTGCGTATGAAATGTCGGATTCTCTTTACATGCGGACGTTTGTCTCCCTGTTTTCGTTATACTTTTGTCTCTGGCATAACCTCATTCATAGTCGTATTGTCCATTGCCAGAGACTCATTTCAGCAAAATACGTTTTCTCGAAGGTCTTCCCTTTTGTTATTTCTTTTGAGTTTATTGCCGATATGAATTCTGCCGACACACAAAACAATTGCGAAACTGAACGAACTGGAATATGTTATGAATATGTATAAGTTTTGCAGCATCCACCATATTCACCGGATCTCTCGCCTACCGATTTTCATTTTTTCAAGCATTTAGAGCTGTTTTTAAGGTGCAAACACTATGAAAATGAAGACAGTCTAAATAACTCCATATCAGAGTTTATTAATTCTAAAGACCAAAATTTTTTAAAGACAGGCATCTACGCTTTAAAATCTCGTTGGGAGAAGTGTATTGAAGCAAAAGGAGCATACTTTGATTGAATAAACAGCTTTTGAAGAAAGATATGCAGTTTTATACAATCACTTAAGAATCCGACATTTCATACGCACCAACCTAATATTATATGCAGAGTTAAAATTTTCTTGGAAATTTGTTTCTGAGTGCATGACTCCTGTATTTATTACGGAGCCACAAAGATGGAGCCATTTTTGTCAGCATTTGTACAAAAATATGTTTTAACAATATTTTTGTTAATCCCCTTCGAAGTGGGGTCCATTCTCAGTCCGGGCAATTTCGCTGCGGTACTCTCCAGTACCCATATTTGGAGCAACATTTGTAGGAGTTATATCTGACCCTGGATTTTTTTTTTTTTGAATTTCTGTTACTAAACTTTAAATTAATTTAATACTATAGCATATGAGCATGATGTTATGTTTTATAAAAGGTTTGATTAGTTAACTATTAATAGTTTGAAATTAATAGATAATGACGAATAAAGCTAAATAAATAAATGATATTCAGGTTAATGAACTATTTAATGAATATGGAGGTTTGATGGAAAGTGCCATTGTTGGTTGAAATTTAATCAGATTCTTATCAGCTTGTGAGAAAAAAATAAATTTCTGGTTTTGTCAGAAAAGACGGGCTGCGAACACGTGACATCGGCTCATTATATTACAAAACCTTATATGTTGGTGAATGAGACTTCTTAATAGCAATCAGAAGTGATGTCTCATTCCTTGCTGCCTCACTAATTGGTAATTACATTTCCCTGAGCGCAAGCTGATAAGCAAATACTGCTATTACGCTATAAATCAAGAAACGAAGCGAAAATTCCTCTTTCTCCATTGTATTCGGCCAGATTTCTTATCAGATCTTTGATATCGATACGAAATATTTGAGATTAAGCGGCTTTATAGATGGTCCAGCCAGATAACAAGATTTCTACTGGTGGAGGTAATAGCCTTTTATTTGAAGCTATAAACCCAGAAAGTGTCCATCATTTGGAGGTTGCATCCCTTCAAAATGGGGGTTCTTTCCTGTAATTGAGTTATTACAGCGCACTTAGCGTAATAGGCTCGGATATTAAGTTGGGTGAGCATGTCTTCATGTTAGTACTTTATTATCTCGAAAGATTTGTGTGGGAAAAATATGTGAGAAGGGGGAATCGCTCACTCTTAGGCGGGAAGAGAGGCTTAGATTGCTGGAGGCGGGAAGAATGTTAATTAAAATAATAGTGCATCTTGGTAGAGTTTTTTTATTCTTTAATTCTTCAAAACAGTAGCTGTCAAGAGAAGTTCTAATGAAGCTATTGCAGTAATTGTGCGTTAACAGCTTTATACGTTTTTCAAAGCTAGACAGTTCATTTAATTTCATAAAAGCTGCGTTATTGAAAAAGCTTTTTAAAAGTTTTGCAAATGAAATTGAAAAAAAAAAAAAAAAAAGGATCCATGGGTTGGTAGAATTATTGTCTCTGTAATAATGGTACTGTTGGTCAGTGGCGCACCTAGGATTGTTTCCTGAGAGGGGTAATTGACCTCCTTTGAAAAGTTATTGAATTTGAAATCCTATAGAAAAAACTGCAGTCATTTTTGGTTAAATTAAGAAGTGGGTTGAGGCCTATCTCTCGGCAAAATTTCAATAATTGAAGTCCAAAAAATGCATTTCAAGCAGTTTTGTTTTATCAAGGGAGTTCATCTTCATGCCACTGGGAGGGGCCTAAGCCCCTTAGCTCCCCCCGTGATGGGTGCGCCACTGATGCTGGTGAAATAAAATAGCTGAAGGTAGACAAAAATAATGTGTTGTCTGTTGATTGAAGTGCTGTCATTGAGTATTTATTTAATTAAATATCTTTGGTTGATGTGGGAATGTTGTTGAATTATAAACTTTGAAGTTTGTTGAAAATGTTACAGTTAATGTTTAACTATTAAACGTTGATGTTTAACCCATTAATGCCTGACATTTTATTTTTCAACGATACTTTGAAAACTGGTTACAAATAGTGTTTAATGGACAGGAAAAATAGTAAAAAAATTATCATGTAAAAAATAAATTTTTTATTTAAGAAATAAAAATCGTCCCTAAAAAGGGACGCTAGGCACCAGAGAGTACATACTTTTTTGCCAAAATTTTTTTTCTGCCTACGATGTAATATTGAAAATGACAATTTATAAGAAGAAATAAAAGCAGCAATTAACATAAACTGGGAAGTAGATTCAGAGAACAAGGAAATATTGTTGTTGTTGAGTATGAAAGTCAGCAAAACATTTGTTCTTCAAACCTACGTATTGCATTTGCTGCATTCCGATAAGGTCTTTTACTTCAATGGGCACATCTTACCTGAGTCTTATTTAAAGCAATATAACAACTAGCCCGATAATACCTAACTCAACTCTCTTGAGCTCAATGCATGTTGTACAGCAGCTTCTAAAATAAAAATGAAGAACGGCTACCACCATTTTTTAGAGTGGATCAAAAACCGGTAGTTCCCGATATTTGATACATGGGATCTTTTTCCCTATGCAACGTTTGTATTGAGCAACCATATATGTTTGGTTCATCAATTTCAATTACTTTCTTTTCGCTATTGGACAATCGGATAACTTTAACTCTGCCTTTACAATAGGATAAACTCCATGAAGATTCGATGCAATAGTTATAACATTGCTATTATTCCACCGAACCAACGTAATATTATTTTACCTGTCATCGACATTTATTCAAAACTTCCTCTCTTTTCTTTTTTGAACAACGTAACTTTAGTTCATGAGCATTTTTTAATCCGATTCTTGCACAAAACCTTGCTGAGACAAATAATCACGTAGGAGCGCAAGAGAAGTGAATAAATTCTCACAGTAGAGATCAAAATTGGCATGCTCAGGGAATTCTGAAATTAAATATGCAACCCCCCCCCCTTTCCCAAACAACAGACACATATGCAATCTTTGAATTCTTCATCAAGGTGAAATGCTAAGCTTCTGAAACAGCTTAGGGCTTCTTCAACAGTCAGACTAAGCAATAATAAACACTTAAATGCATAATGGAAAAGTAATTAAATACAACAAATAATTAGTGTTTTAAAGAATTACATTTTTGAAATAGCTTTCTTTCAAAATTTACCTTGAGTACTTTTTGTAATTAAAAAAAAGAAGAGAAAATATTTAAAAACATTGTATAATTATGTTTATATATATTAATTAATTTAATTTAATTAGATTTTGAAAATAAAATAAGTTTTAAAAATGACAATTATTATCAGTTTTTCAGTCTAAAAACATTTACTAACTTCTTTTGATATAAATTATAGATTCTAAGCAAGAAATCAGCAACGGTTAAACAATGCAGCCTTTGGTGCCTAGCGTCCCTTTTTAGGGACGTTCTTAAATTGCTATAAAATCCTTAAAAAAATTAAAATTTACAAAATTGCAAAAAAAAGGTAAACTAAAACATCGATCAAAGTAGCACATATATCAAACACAGATAGATTTACTTGTTAATAACTTTAAAAACTTAGCTTTTTGTTCTTGAGATTGTGAACGATGTAATTTTTGATAAAGATCATAATCAAATGGCTACAGATCACACTTTACAGCGGTTATGTGCTGAAATCTGTTAATACAGAATTGAAGCAATACCAAAGTAATAATTGAACACAATTATTTGGTTGAAATGTTCATTTTTGGAAAACTCAGACACACTATTTGGACCGTCCCTAAAAAGGGACGCTAGGCATTAATGGGTTAATAATAGAAATGATAATTGTTGTAACGATGTGGACAATTCTTGATTGAAGAATATAAACTCGGATCAAAGTAGGCTTGTTGAAATTTGAGAAAAGATGATGTTCTTCAGTGCTGTTTCCGACTATTGCTGATAGTTGGTTGAAATTTAAAAAGAAGTTGTAATTGAATGTTTAAATCAACATTTTTTATTTCTTTAAAGAAATATGATTTCAATATAATTGCTGAATGTGGAATGAATTGGTATTGTTGATCAAAATATATTGTTTGCAAGGTTTGATTTGCAAAATACCATTGAAAGAATGAAAAGAAGAAGAAGAAAAACTCTCAGCTGCATTTTGTAATTCTTATGAGGGTTTATATGGAGGAAAATTTAGTAAACTGTTTACTTTGGCATTTGAAAGAAATCCTTGCAAAAATGACGCATTTTGTACGTATCGTTTATTTTTGTGGATAAAATATCTTTTTATGAACCGTTTCGAATATATTCCATGAAACTCAAGTTTAGAAAAAGTATTTAAATAGTGTATGTCATTTAGTGGTATAAATAATTGATGAAACAAAGAGGAAATGTACTACAAGATCCTATCCGGAGTCTACATGCAAAATTTCAATCCTCTGCAGCGTAGCGTTATTGAGTTATGCAAGATATATATGTATATTTTATCTGCCGTGCGTGTGAAGGTACCTATGCATTTGCGGAAAGGTTGAAAATACTACTCAACGTCAATTCGGAGGTGAATACAACGAAAATTTAGGCCGTAATTTGAGGGATAATTTCCCCGAGATTGCAATACTTCAGTTACAATGCAAAAGGTAGTGAAAAAAGCAAAGAAAAGAAAACTCCTCAAGTTGCAGTTTTAGAATGTGAATGTCTAGAAATAATTTTCAACTACGGCTTTGAAAACGCACAGAAAAAGTATTAACTACTTCATCCTATATTTTAATAAAAAAGTTTATTTAACTGATAAAGCGTCTCAATACCGTTTAATGATTTCTTATTTAAAGTACTTGATTAAGCAAACTTCATATACCAAGGTTTAAATAATTATTATTCAATAAAAGTTTCTCTTTTCATTTTCAACCTGCTTTTCCCTTAAAATTAATAAATAAATAAAAATCATCTAAAGAAATCGAGCTTCGTTGACGCTTTGAGTTTTGCATCACAAAAATACTCCTCGTCTTAACCTCAGAATCTATTGAAGCTCCGCCGAAAATTAATAACAAATATCCGATAACACAAAATATTTCCCCCCACTTATAATGGTAATCTAGGGCGTTTATTTTAAACTTACATTTTGCTCCTTTGCTGTTGTATTAATGTAATCTTATCAAGAGAAGATGACACCCTATTTTTTTAATCATTAAACTAATCTATTTCATCCCTGACATCTATGGTGTAAAGCATTGATGAATGAGAGATTTTTTTTGTTGATCATTTTGTTTTGGAAGGCAAAGCCGGTTTAAAAAAAAATTCTGATGCTCTGAGTTGCTAATTCGACGAAAACTTCCACTTTCTGCAGGATCATTAAGAGAAGCCTTTTTTAATTACTTGAAAAACTAATTAAGGAGAGGGCTTGAGGTAATGATGTATAACCACCCGATCAGAAGATTGAGAAAGCCAAAGGCGGTCGACGTCATCTTGGGTTCTTACACCTTTTTTTTTTAATTATTATTATTGTTATTAGGACAAGAGAACTTAGCCGAGCGTTTCAGGATAAGAAAGAGCTCAGGTTAAATGCTTAAAAAAAAAAAAAAAAAAAAAAAAAAAAAAAAAAAAAAAAAAAAAAAAAAAAAACCTTAGCTCTATGCACAGAGCCGGATCTAGAAGAGCACAGAGTATCCGTCCAAGCGGCAGGAGGGGGGATGAACTTAATCCTTAATTTGATTACTAAGTGTTTAATATTTCTCTTTAACTTTTGCGAATAAAACTGTAAAACCTTCTTCTTTCAATGTTAAACAGAAGAGTTGTAATCACTCTCTGAGGATCATAGGACGATTTTCTTTTATTTTACCTTGATTGCGCACGGTAACATTGGCGATGCTGCTACTTTAAAGATGCTTTAAAAAGTTGGGTTCGCTACTCGTATTATCAATCAATTCTTTTATAGGCGAAGTTAAAGATGTTCAACTGCAGTGAGCAATGTTGTTTAGAGTGAAATAACCAGCCTGATTACCTTTAAAAAAGCTAAAAGATTTCTACTCTCATCTAAATCTAGGCAATCAAATATAAACCGTAATTTGACTCTAACGCTTCTGGTGGTAATAAATAGGGGTGTTGCTTTACAGGTACACTAGGTGGCCAAAAGTATCGGGACACTTTCAAAAATTCACATTTTTACAAAAAGCTCGAGAAATAAGTGATCAATTGTTCTTTAACTTTAGTCATACAAAATATAGGCTTCACCAAACATTTCCAAGTTGAAATTAAATTACCCTTGCATTTGGGGGACGACAAGAAGGGGGGTTGAAAGTAAAATCGCTCTTTGACCATAACTCTTCGAAAATAGCTCGGAATAAGCTATAAATTTCAGTAATTAATTAGCATACTATGTATAATTACTGTACAAATTTTTATGAACGTACCACTCTTACTTCCGAAGATATGAAACAGTTTTTAAAAAATGGCAATTTTATTTGAAGGATTTTTGCTCATAACACGCAGAGTTTTTGATCAAACCTTATCAAAACTTCAGGAAAAATGACAAAATACAAGAGAAAGAACATACTAAAACGGTAAATAAAAATATTTAAAATCCGATGAGATATGAACGTTAAAAGGAAATATTTTTTCACGGCGCATGCGCGAACGACAGAAATTTATAACTACAAAAATATTGTACTCTGATTTTTACTTCATCTTATAAAAAAAAGTTCCAGTTGAATATCATGAAAATTGAAAAAGATATCAGCGATCTAGTGAGCTGTATTTCATTCATTCGCAGGCAATACATAAAAAGTGAGGGTCTGTCCACAAAGAGCTATTTTTAAATTAAAGGTTATTGCGTCATCGTTCAAAACCAACGTTTCAGGGGGTGTCCGGATACTTTTGGCCACCTACGTATAAGGTCTTTTTGGCCGAATAGGCGAAATGTGACTTCTATGCCGAATATAAATTTTCAAACTGTATACAATTTAACATTGAAGAAAATGCTCAATTGTTACCACACTATTTGTGGAGAACCCCTTGCCATTTATGTATTGTCTGCGAATGAATGAATTACAGCTCACTAGATTGCTGATATCTTTTTCAATTTTTACGATATTCAACCGGAACTTTTTTTATAAGATGCAGTATAAACCAGGCTACGATATTTTTGTAGTTATAAATTTCTGTCGTTCGCGCATGCGCCGTGAAAAAATATTTCCTTTTAACGTTCATATCTCATCGGATTTTTAATATTTTTATTTACCGTTTTAGTATGTTCTTTCTCTTGTATTTTGTTATTTTTCCTGAAGTTTTGATATGGTTTGATCAAAAACTCTGCGTGTTATGAGCAAAAACCCTTCAAATAAAATTGCAATTTTTTAAAAAATGTTTCATATCTTCGGAAGTAAGAGTGGTACGTTCATAAAAATTTGAACAGTAATTAGACATAGTATGCTAATTAATTACTGAAATTTATAGCTTATTCTGAGGTATTTTCAAAGAGCTATGGTCAAAAAGCGGTTTTACTTTCAACCCCCTTTCTTGTCGTCCCCCAAATGCAAGGGTAATTTAATTTCAACTTGGAAATATTCGGTGAAGCCTATATTTTGTATGACTAAAGTTAACGAACAATTGGTCACTTATTTTTCGAGCTATATGTAAAAATGTGTATTTTCGAAAGTGTCCGGATACTTTTGGCCACCTAGTGTATGTTGGTGAAGATTTCTGAAGAAATGCTCGCACGAACGTTGGAGATTTGAGTCTGTTTTAATACCACCATGAGTGAAGAAGAGGTATAATATCTGTTACGCGAAGCATAGTTACTAAATTTCTTGCAAAAGAGGGAACTAAACATTCTGAAATTTTGACGCGATTTCACTCATAGTTTGTGGATCTTGCACATTCGAGTGCAGGAGTGGTATAAAAAGTGTGGCAGGGAGAGAAGCTGTGGAAAACTAACCTGAGGAAAGGAGAACGAAGCCAAGCATCACTGCAGGCAACATTGTAATAATTTATGATCTTATCTTCAAAAGTGGCCACTTTATTAGTCTCTCATTTGATTATGGCAAAAAAAAAAAAAAAAAAAAAGACTATCTCACCTGTAAAAAATGCTGTCTACATCTAGCCACTCCTGAACATATTCTGAGATGCATACGGCTTTCAAAGTTGGACTTAACATCTAATCCCCTGCTTATCATAGATTTTTTGACGGTCAACAACCTACTGGAGTTGATCTGATTTATGCCAGATCTTTAAAAAATATAAGTAACAACAACAGCACGACCTCGTTAAAGAAGAAATATTAAACAAGCTATCACTGTCACCTTTTGGATGAATCCCAAGATGCGTACACCGCAAACGAAACCGGCAAGAGGTGCGTAACGTCCTACTCCTCCAGGAAAATGCAAGCCCGCATGCTGCTCTTTAAATACGGGAAAAAACTGAGGAATCTAATCAGACACCTCTAGAGAACTCCTCAATACAGTTCCTATCTATCGCTTTTTGACTACCATTTCTTTAGACCATTCAAACAAGACTAGGGGGACAACTGTTTGATGATGATGCAATAGGGTGGAGCGAAAAAAATGAATTTTTGATTTTCGTAAACGGGTACCTTTCATTTACTGTGAATGAGGATAAGTATCAATTCTGTGTAATATTTCACTTTTGCGACCTAATCTTTAGTCTGCGCATTTGGCCTACAGTTTTGAAATTTTTGATTTTTTTTAGATTTTTCAAATTTTTTTTAAAAATATTGCAAATGATAAAACTAGTGACGGGTGGTTATTAAATGGAAGAAAAAGGTTTGAAATATACAAGAAATTTTTTAAAACCATTTCAGATTATGATTTCAGTCTGCGCATTAGGCCCGAAGTTCATCAAATTTTCAGAAATTTCCGATATTTTCCATATTGAGCAGAAACTTTATAATTCAATATTTCCTCTCAATATTTACTTAAAGTGCCTTCGAAACATTTACTTAAT
>JAXGGA010014963.1:0-30541 GCA_038373865.1 Uloborus plumipes | reverse complement strand
GCGAAAACATAAACAAAGTTTAATTAATTCTCAAAAAATAAATACGTTTCGAAATCAGCAACAAACTGGGTGCATTTTGTACATCAACTTACCTGGAATTCGAAGAAGTGCTTTTCCAAGCTAAGAAATAAGAAAAAACTCTTCAAATTTGGCAAAAACTAGACCTCACTCGAATCTCCGTAGGAATAACATGGGGAAGAAATGAGACGACGATGCAAGTGAACCAGGCACCAGGAAGTGACGTCACACTTTTCTCGTCCATTCAGAGATGTAACAAGATGGGAGGGAGGGGGCACCAGTGGCGCAACCAAAAAATGTTTTTAGAGGGGCACTGTGAAAATTTTCCCCCGTTTTATTGGAGGTTCTAAGGTCCCCCCCCCCCCGGTGATATTTGTTGACGTTAGATAAAGGACGTGACTACGGGGCGGTCCCCGATTCACTCTGCGCAAATCAGAAAAAACAATCGCTCTCTTCAGTAGTTTTTCGAAATCGAAGTTCCAAAACTTTGATGATGTTATGTTAATGAAAGCTCCGAGGCTTTCTCCAGGAAACATTTCGAAATAGATATCCTAAAAAACAATGTTTTAAAATGATTGATATTCAGTGATGTTAGAGGGGTAAAGGTTTTAAACCCAAGTAGCATCAACTAATCGGATTTTGCTCGGTCGATCAACTAACTCCTCGTAAACTGATCCCGTAACGCACGATGACATCCTTCCGATCAGTATCCACGCACGGTTTTCGATGAGCTACTTTTCATCGGAAAGCGATATCCTTCCGATCAACTTTCCCGATGAAAATAAACAGAGCTATATTCCATCGGAAAATGATATCCTTCCGATCAAGTTTCCCGATGAAAATTAGCCGAGCTATATTTCATCGGAAAATTATATCCTTCCGATCAAATTTCCCGAGCTATATTTCATCGGAAAACGATATCCTTCCGATCAAATTTCCCGATGAAAATTAGCCGAGCTATATTCCATCGAAAAACGATATCGTTCCGATCAAGTTTCCCGATGAAAATTAGCCGAGCTGTATTTCATCGGAAAACTATATACTTCCAATCAAATTTCCCGATGAAAATATGCCAAGCTACAGATTTCATCGGAAGGAGGTCGTAATGATCAAATTTTCTGATGAAAATTTTCCCAATCTCAAATTTTTATTAAATATGCAGTGTTGATCTCATTACTCGTAGACTTGGTGGCGTGGTGGTAGAGCGTTGGCTTTCCGCATCGATAACCCGGTTTCGATCCTGGAGTTGGCCAGTCGCACCTTGTTAAGGGAAAAAAAAAGAAAGAAAATGATCCAAAATTCATCGCCACGGAACTGAACTGCTCGTATATTGATCCAACTCTCATTGTATTTTTATCCAAAATTGATCCTTAATTCATTGCCACTAGCTACACTGCTCGTATATTGCTCTAAATCATATCGTATTTTCATCCTAAATTCATCGCCACGGAAAAGCACTGCTCGCGTATTGATCTAAATCACATCGTATTTTCATCCAAAATTGATCCTAAATTCATCGGCACGGGACTGCACTGCTCGTAAATTGCTCCAAATCTCATCGTATTTCGAGCAAAACTCATCGGATTTTGCTGCTCGGATTCTGTTTGGCCGATGAGACATATTGGAGCCATTCCCGATGAGAACTCATTGAAATCCAATCATCGGGTTTCGATGAATGGCCGATCATCGGCCAATGAGATTGTGCTGCTAAGGAAAGCTCTAAAAAAGCAGCCTTAAACGATTTTCAAGTTGTTGGGAGCAAGGGCAGATACACAGAGTTTATAGTTTTGGAGGGGGAGGGGCAGATAGGGGATCTGAGGGATTCACCATTGGAAAATTTTCGTAATTGTAGTTCTGAAAACACAGTTTTAGAGTTTTCGAGCATGTTGGGGAAAAGAAAAATAAGAGGGGCTCTGTGGCAATTTTTAGAAATTGAATTCTTTTAACGTGATTATAGTTCCCATTAGTTGTTAGGGAAACACACGAGGGTCTGGCAGTGTCCCCAATCAGTTAAAAAAAATAAATCTAAATCTATTCACTACCACAACCCTCCCCTCCCCTCCCCTCCCCTCTCTACAATTTTTCATAATTGAATATTCAAAAACGCAATGGTGGACATTTCTTGATAACATCTGCAGGGGGATTTAAACTCTCTCCATTGAAGGTTCCTCGAAATAAAAGTCCTGTATGTGTGCATGCGTGTGGGTGTGCAACTTTAAACGATTTTTTTACGTGTTTGGTGGATCTTCACTGAAAATTTTGAACTTGAAACCCAAGAAACGAAACTCGAGATTTTCCTTACAGAGCCAGATTAAGGCATGGGCACATATAGGGCACAGGCCCAGGGCATCAAATCTGAAGTCAATGAGCAATGAAAACTGAGCAATTTCAATTTCACTAAACAGTGCGTTCCGAAATGATAAGTCCACTAGCAAAAACGAAAGTTATGCCGTTAAAAAAGGTTGTATTGTGTACAAAGTACTATTTTATAAACTACATTACTTCATTCATTGTAAAATAGCTCATAAATAATTAAAAAATAATAGTAATAATGAAGGAAACTAAAATTAGATGAAAAAAAGTGATTCTTATTCTCAATTAGGAGTCGAAATTTTGAAAAATAAGGGTGGACCTATCATTTCGAGACGCACTGTATAGTAAGATGTAAATATCAAATTTCAAATTAAAAGAAAATAATAATAACAAATTAAAATATTCCCCGTATTTTTAAATCCCAAAAGTAAAATATGTTATTACATCAGTTTAAACGGGGGGGGGGGGGGGGCGGGCGGGCAAATCAATTTCGTGCCCAGTGGCCTCAGAAGTCACAGTCGACCCCTCTTGCTCCGTAATGATTTTGGTGAAGTCTTCGGAAAAATAACATTTTGAACATAGTCTTGTTTTCAGATGAAATAAAAAAAAAGATGGAGGGGGGGGGAATGAAAGAATTAATGGGCGGATAAGGGCACAAAATTAGACGACCAATGTCCAGAGTTCTTTTTAAAAGACATTAAGATTTTCCATTAACATTTTTTTTCCCATAAAATCACTTGGTTTTCCTAAGACGAACTCTTTTCTTTTTATCAATAATAAAGAGTATTTAAAAAATATCAACGCAGCATTCTGGGGGTGGCACGGGCCCTGTGCCCCCCCCCTCTGGTTGCGCTACGGGGGGGGGGCTTGTACCCTTGCCCCTTGGCCCCAGATTTTAGAAGGGTGCTAAACTCACGAAAAATATGAAAAAATATATGCAATACGAAAAAAACAGGGGAATGAAAGTGAGTACCCAACTTGTAGAATGAAAGTGAGCATGGGTTTAACGTGAATAAAGAATGGGAAGAAAATGGACACACAGAGATATAAAGAGGGGGACGCAGTAAATGGCAGAAATGCATTTCGACCATTGCTATTTATCGTCAAAAATATTTTTAAAAAAGCAAAAATAGAAAGATCATTCGTGCTTTTATTTACATATAAAACTTTAATTTGTTCGAATAAAAAAATAATGTGTATGAAGGGCCAGGGGAAAAAAAGATGAAAGTGACCAAAAAGCGACTTCGAGAAAAACGAAGAACAAAGTTTGATTTCTCGTAACTCCCTTTGTAGTTAATAGAGTTTTCATGCACATTTCGGTCGATTCTCATATTTTTCCTCCTTGTTGTTCTACCTGATGATATTAATCCTTCATAGCCCCTAGATAGCGCTAATATCTCAAAATTGACGAAAAAGTGACTTTCATCTTTTTTCCCCCAGGCCCTTCAAAAATTTTGAATTCTAAGCTCAATGTTTTTTAATGTTTGGCTTATATTACTACCGCTCCCCAAAAAAAATCCCCTTCACATTGCATTAATATAAATTTAGCAACCGGTAATTGCGGCGTTGACATTGAAACGACTAGTCAAAAAAAAAAAAAGTTTCTTCCTCCATTTTACTTTGCGACAACTTTACTTATTGCTTTTTAAAAACAGATTATGCATCCTAGTCTTCAAATTTATGAAAATTATATGCTGGCAGGCCCCTTTTATTTCATAAGGTTGAATTGATTTGTTTTTGGAAAGAAGCGAAATATATATCCAATCTGAAAGAAGTAAGCAAAAAGGACCGTTTTTTTTTTTTTTTTGACTTGCACGTTCTCAATGTTAACCCTTCAATTAATTTTCAGGTCCATAATAGTGCTCATTAAAAAAAAAAAAATCCAAACTTTCATTTTGGGTAAGTTTTCAAAAAGTTTTATTTTGCATGCATTTTCAGAATATTTCTTGCAAAATGACCATAATAATAGCCTCTACAAATCTGTGCAGTCGTCTTCATATTACACGGAAAATATTCAGCAGTTAATTTCGTTAAACATTTAGAAAACACACTGAATTTTTCAGCTAAAAAATGCACATAAATGCTCATTTTCAGCCATCTTTTATAAACTATCTCATAAAACATTACATGTAATGCATAAATTTATACAATCATGCCTAATGATTGGAAATTAAGTGGAAATTCAAAGTTTGAAAAAAAAATTGTGACGCATGGAGCATTTTGAAATTTTGTTTAAAAAATTTTAAATTTTAAATTTCAAAAAAGTATTCATTGTTTTTGCACCAATTTTTTTATGCTTTTAGATGTAGTAAATATACAAGCACACAAAGTTTTAAACATATACGTATATCAATAATTGAAAAAAAAAAAATGTGTCCACTGTAGCCTTAAAGCCAGGGCTGCGGAAGTCGGTGTCGAACGGATTTTGGAACGAAGGAGTCGTTAAAAAACATAACGACTCTGACTCGACTCCGACCACTTCTGATTTGGATGAAATTTTACAGAAGTGAAAACATGACTTTGAACCAGCGGTGCCCAAAGTGTGTTTCGCCGAACCACAGCTCAAATTCCCTCCCCAAATTTATTCTAGAAAGAAGAAAAGCAATTATGATAGCGAATGATTAGCATTTGACTTCCAGGTTGCTAACACTTCTTAAAAGCCAATTTTCAGTTTCCAAGATACAAATCATAAAGATCTGGGATCTATGAACAAAAAAAAAAAAAGGCCTCCGAAATGGCAGATCTGCTTTGTGTAACGTATTGCTATGTTTAGACTTGTGTTGCGAAAAGAAGCTCATCTCACTGGAGGCTTGATTGAAATTTCGAGAGCTTAAAATACATTTAGCTGTTAATACATTCTAGCATTTTTGTGAATTTGAGCTTATTAGCTTTTATGTAACACGAATGTAAACTCTTGACAAAGTGCCAGTGGCTTATATATATGTTAGAATTTCGGATAGGGCCAATTTGATCAAGCTTAGGCACATCTCACAAGCACTTTTTTTCTTTCCTTTTTGCAATGTAAAGCTGTTGAGGAGAGTTCTAGGGACAGATCTTAAATTTTCTGAGGTGATAAAAAAAGGGGGGAAAAGACTGGTTAGACTCCAGTTACTCCTTCCAGAACTTTTTCAAAATTGAAGTTAAATTCAGGCTGTATTTGATGACGTTAGACGCTTGGGCCTCTTCTAGAAAACATTCTGAAAATAAAATTTTAAATATGCAATATTATAGCATCTTTGGTGATGAGAAGGGGAAGTGGAAGATTCGAGGAATCTCTCCGAAAATTTTTCAACACTGAAACTTCATTTTAGGTCTTGTTTGGTAATGATAGAGGATGAGACGGGGCTTCCTCCCGAAATATTTTTTAAAATTGCGAAGTCAATTTTAGGCTATCTCTCTAAAGAGAAGATTCATGGACTCGACAACTTACGCCTTAAAGGTTTACGATATGTAAGTTTTTAAAATGCGATTACGGGCTATCTTTGAAAACATTCAGTGAGAGGAAAAAACCTCTGAAAATTTTCGAAACTGAAAATTTAAAGTCACAATTTCAGACTATCTTTGATAGGAAAAGGGTGGCGATTCATAAATAATCCCATGGAAATCTTTTGTAATTGATATCCTAAAAAAGGCTTATAATTTGGACGAAAGGAGATAAAGGGGTAGAGCTATTTCTTTCTCTCTCCATCTCTCGGGCCTGAAAATGCATTTTAAGCTAAGTTTAAGAATGTTAGAGGAAGGGGAGAGTTTGGGGAGCTCTCCCGGAAATTGTTCAGCTTTCAATTTCAAAAATGCTAGATCAAATTATCTTTGGTGTTAAGGTGAGAAACTCGGAGACTCTCCCGTCTGAAAACACATTTGGGTCATTCCATGTCAAGTGATCCAACGTTTTTTACCTTACATTTTTGTATTTCTTTCAAATTTGGCTCATCAATTGTACCCCTTAAGGTAATCAAAAGTCTCAATCTTTAGGTTTTTATCTCTATTATTTTTTCATTTATGAGACTTTGAACTTTGGAAAATCCCTCGTTTTTCCATGGATAAGGGAACATAAAAGGGACCATAACTCGGCACTAAATATAGGCAGAACAATTTGGTAAAAGCATTTTAAAGCATTTTAAAGTACGTTAGTTGCCGTTTAATTTGATATGCAACATGACTAATTTTATAAAAATTTTATTTTTTAAAAAATGAAATTTAAATTTCTCAAAGAACATATAATGAATTTTTTTGAAAAAATTCTAAAAAGTTCTTGTGTATTTTATCTATGATTGTACAAATTTTTAGATTGGGATCTCAATGGGATCATATTTTTTTGAATTTTTGAATAAAATTGTATAGGAATAAAATGGTATTTTTTAGATTATATTTATTTAAATACTAAGTTCTCTTGCTTGTGATGGTCTAAAAAGTAGTAAAGAAACATGAATATGTTTAAAGTGAGCTGGCATGAGCTTATAGATTTGTCAGGTTCATCCCCCCTCCCTCCCCCGCACAACCACTCTTTTTTATTTCAAAACTATTCAAAATGTTTTTAAAAAAAAACTCTTTGATAGAAAATTAATAGAAAACTTATTTAAAGTTGGTAAATGGGTTTCCTTTTAACTAGGCGAAGTATCCCCCTCCTCCACCCAAATATACCATTAACGCTGTTCTATTATGACATCTAACCTGGGGATTGAATTGACTATTATTTTTACTTTAGGTAAGTGAGCTAGCATTAACTTGTAGATTGGTCAGCTCCCCATCCCTTCCGTCCCGACCCCACCATTTTTTACCCCTAACTGTTTAAAATTCTAAAAAAAACCTCTTTGATACAAAATGAACAATAAACTTATTTAAAGTTGGTAAATGGGCTTCCTTATAACAAGGCAAAGTACCCCCCCCCCAAACCCTTCCCCCACCCAAATATACCATTAACTCTTTACTAATATGACGTCTCACCTGGGGATTGATTTGAGGATTATTTCCCCTCTAGGTATATATTGTTTTTCAGAGGAAGTGTTTCTTTTTCTATCCGACCTTCACAAAGTGTACTTCCATTTCAATATCCACCAATCTTCAATTTTGGAGGAAGAAAAGAAACGGTTCGCCCCAAGATCATAGCAAACAGCAAAATAGCACTGTTTCCCCTTGTTCTCATAATATTTTCCCATTATTTTCACACAAAACTGAAAAGAAGTTAAGTATCAGGTTATATGTCAGTCCCCATGACTGCCTTTCCTTTCGCTTATTGGACAAAGCTCATGAGCTAATAGGAAAGAGTAACAAACAGAACAAACTGAAACACTACCAGACATCAGTAGAGGCTAAGGCTTTGAAATGCGGTTAGACGGGATGATAAAAAAATAAAAGTTCGGAGGGAGAAGGTAGGGTAAGAGGGGGAGCAATCCGTAAAGAAGTTAAACAACATGAGAGGTTATGATCAAAAAATCAGTGTTTGTTTAATATATGTATATAGATATATCTTGCTAACATTACTTTCCTTTACAACAAAATGAAAAAGAACACAAACAATTTAAAAAATTAAATAACAGCTGCACACTACATAATGTGGAAAGATAGTTAGGGGGACACAGACATATGATCTGAAATTTTGATTTATTTTCAGTTTTGTGTGAAAAGAATAGAAAAAACGATAAGAACAAGGAGAAACAGTGCTATTTTGCTGTTCGCTATTATCTTGGGACGTCCCATTTATTTCCTCCCTTCAAAATTAAAGATTGGTGCTAGGATAGAATATGAAAGGAATCATAAAGTTAAATTTCAGATATTGAATGGAAGTACACTTTGAAGTTCTGATCGAAAAAGAAACACTTCGTCTGAAAAACAATATATATACCTAGGGGGAAAATAATCCTCAATTCAATCCCCAGGTTAGACGTCATATTAGTATAGTGTGAATGGTATATTTGGGTGGGGAAGTTTGGCGGGGGGGGGGGTACATTTGGGTTCGTCTAGTTAAAAGGACCCCATTTACCAACTTTAAATAAGTTTACTATTAATTTTCTATCAAAGAGTTTTTTTTAAAACATTTTGAATAGTTTTGAAATAAAAAAGAGTGGTTGTGCGGGGGAGGGAGGGGGGATGAACCTGACAAATCTATAAGCTCATGCCAGCTCACTTTAAACATATTCATGTTTGTTTACTACTTTTTAGACCATCACAAACAAGAGAACTTAGTATTTAAATAAATATAATCTAAAAAATATCATTTTCTTCCTATACAGTTTTATTCAAAAATTCAAAAAAATGTGATCCCATTGAGATCCCAATCTAAAAATTTGTACAATCATAGATAAAATACACAAGAATTTTTTAGAATTTTTTCAAAAAAATTCATGATATGTTCTTTGAGAAATTTAAATTCGAAATTTAAATTTCATTTTTTAAAAAATAAAATTTTTATAAAATTAGTCATGTTGCATATCAGATTAAACGACAACTAACGTACTTTAAAATGCCCTTTACCAAATTGTTCTATCTATATTTGGTGCCAAGTTATGGTCCCTTTTATGTTCCCTTATCCATGGAAAAACGAGGGTTTTTCCAAAGTTCAAAGTCTCATAAATAAAAAAATAATAGAGATAAAAATCTAAAAATTGAGACTTTTGATTACCTCAAGGGGTACAATTGATGAGCCAAATTTGAAAGAAATACGAAAATGTAAGGTAAAAAACGTTGGATCACTTGACATGGAATGACCCAAATGTGTTTTCAGAAGGGAGAGTTTCCGAGTTTCTCACCTTAACACCAAAGATAATTTGAAATAGCATTTTTGAAATTGAAAGCTGAACAATTTCCGGGAGAGCTCCCCAAACTCTCCCTTCCTCTAACATTCTTAAACCTAGCTTAAAATCTTCTGCTTATTCTAAAAAAAAATCATTTCCCTTAATGTTATTTTTTTTTTTTTGTCGTGTGCCAGCCAGGCTGGCAATTTGGGGTGCGCTGCTTCACTTTTCCAACAGTACCGTTATTTGGTGTGAAGTCCGACTTCCACAGTACACGCATGCCATAGGGACCCGTTTATAGGGTAGGCAACCTTTCACACAACAACACATTCACGCCCAAAGAAAGGACAAGGACAGGAGAAAGAAAGCATATCCACGCCCAAGCCGGGACTCGAACCCGGGGCCACACCATCCATGACAGACTGCTCTGACCACTAGACAAGGCGACCGGCCCTCAATCTGATAAGGAAGAGGAATAAATTAAAAAAAAAACTTCAATACAAACCAATATTTTCAATAAACGAATCCCAACGAAAAATAAATAAATAAAATCCCTCCACATTCTTTATCTCTCTTATCACTATCACCCTGTTTTTTATTAAATCCTTAATAGTCCAGGAACCCAGTGCAACATATTTGAACCTGACCCAATGTGGCTCTGTGGGTGAGTGTAGCAGGCCTGTTTTCACTTTTCCCCATCTAACGCCCAACCTCGCTCTCTCCCCACCATTTTTTTTTTTTTTTTCAGTTTTTATAACTGTAGGTACTCTTTGAACATAAAAGAAGCAAATTAGAAAAACTATTTGTAATAACATTTTTCTAAATCATAAATTAGTAGAGAATTTTTTTCAGTTAAATAGAGGTAAAATGGTACATTACCACACTCAGTGCACACGTTTTGCGGAAAAACTGTACGTGATGGACAAAAACGGAGGTCATTTTCGAATTCAGCACACCGAAAAACATAAAGAACACTCAAAATATCCCATGAAGTTTTTTGGTTGCAGACTTGTGTTATTAGAGAATAGGCGTGTAAAGAGATCTCGTGCTAAGAATTTCAAATATTGCATAACTGATGGTCTAAAAGTAGAATTTTAGGGTCTCTTTGCTGTCGTCAAGGAGGCCAGGATCCCCTTTCGATCCGGTGCTTCGAGCCAGGCTTGAATTTGTTGCCGTTTCCATGGTACACAGACTATTTCTTGGTTTCATTACTTTTGAAGAGATTAAAAGTTGTGGGCCTTCTTTAGATTAGCTGGGGTCGGCCTCTTATAGGGTATTTTTGAGTTAAACGCTCGGAATTCAGTTATGAACAAATGACAACTAGATGAAATTTAATTAAAAAAAATCCTGACTTTTGGGAGTTGCTGGGGCTCCTTGTCCCACCCCTTATATACACCCTTGCAAAGCGTGGTGGAATATTTTTTTCCTAGATTTTTGGATGAAATAAAATCTAAGCAAAAATAATACAAAAGATCGAACTTCGTAATTCTATTGTCCATCTACTTTTTTTGTAATGGGTTCCAGTTACAAAGCTTAATATTGATTTTGTAAAAGATATTGTAATCCAAATTGGCTATCAAAATCCTTATTCACGTGAAAAATAGCCTGTTTTCAATGTGCTATAGCTGAAGTTTGTTTTTTAATCTTCTTTTGTTTAGAACCATTACAAAAGCAAATGTTGCCCTATCTAAATAGTTTTTTTCGATGGTGTTCTTTCATATAAGGATGAAAAAATGAGCTTGAAATGCTGCATGTCGTGACGAATTGGCATAGAAGCTTGCAGAAATTTTATTACACTGACACTGGAAACTTGAAATTTTGAGAGTTTAAAGTTCTTTTAGTAGTTACTAAACCTATCATTTTCAGGTTTTTAAAGAGGATTATTTTGAGTTTATTGCAACTATTGTAAAATTTTATTTTCAAATTGGACTTCTAAGGCTGCATGCACCTTATGTTTACAATAAATAACGATGAAACTTTTATAAATGGACTTAATATTTCGACCTCTGTTTAGGGTTCCACCCCCCCTCATTAAGGTAAAAGAGTAAATTTTAAAAAAAGCAGGAGTTGGAGTCGGAAGAGGGAGAATGATACAGTTATTTAAATTTCTGAAAATGGAAAATTTTGATGGACTAAAATTCTTCTGATGGCTTGAAATGGAGCACGATACTGCAGTTTATCCTATTTCAGGATGATCTTATCATTACAGAATTACACAAACACTTATAAGAAATGTATGTACATTTATTTGTTGCTCAATACAGTAATATACAAGTATAAAATTATACACAACACATTTCAATAGTTTTGATAGACAAAATAACAGTCATTGCTTCAAAGTTTCTCATACTTCTTACAAAAAATAGTGAAAATACAGTTTCTTGAAAAAATATGTTCACTTTCAGGAAGCGACAAGACAGTTATACTCAAATTTTGCTTACGGAAGGTTCATTATTCACGAATAGAACTGTTTCTTACATTGTAGTTATATGAAAGGATTTTATGGAAAATGCAAATTTAACTGTTTGGATGTTGTTTATTGCTCTGTTTTTGTAAGTCTGCTTAAAAAACATTTTTGAATTTCTTATTTAGTCACAATAAACAGAGGAGAGCAATACTAATATTAATAATAATAAAAACTTTTATAACTGCAAAAATTCTATGAAATGAATGGGTCACTTCATTGTCCAATTCTTTAACTGAAGAAAGATATTTTGTTTTTGCCTCAACTTTATGAGATAAACTACGCCAGTTTGGTACATCCCGGTGGGGTACTAAACTTGTTTTAGCTACCAGTGTGAAGGCATTCTCAGCTGTAATCAACAGTTTATAATCTCCATCCCTGTTATAGCTATTCTCGATTGATAATCTCTAAAAATCATGAAATTGTAGTCTACGGATGGCGAAACTTTAAAGTTTGGTACTTGCTTGTAATTCTTGCTCCGTTTAAAAGACGGTTACTATTATTTTATTAAACTATTATATTTTTTTATTTTATTGACTCTAGCAAAGATTTTAAGCGGCGAGTATTTTTTTCTTCAAGCAAGACTCTTTTTAAATTTAAATAGGAGGAGGAGCAGGATTCTCATATATCTGTGTGCGAAAAGTAAAATGATTCAAATGCTGCCGTTTCGTCTTGATAAAAGTATTGAATCATCACCAACATTCTCTGACTGCCTATCTGATTCGGTTCCATATCGTGCAGCAATTGTATGAATATGTCTTAATAACACATCAGAATCGTTATTGAGGCCTACTGAACAAAAAAATTTAGTGAAAAGTAAAGCCTTACGATTTCAGAGAATGAATTTAATATCAATTTTACAATTTATTTTTCTTTTTTGAATGAAAGAGATGTACTTTGTTTTTAGAAGTCAGCTTTAAATGTTAAAAATTTACTTTGGAAGTAGTTTTCAGCCAAAGCTAACTTTATACGATAACTTTATACGATAATAGATACCCGGTATAGGTGAAAGAAGGCTCTACAAGAAACTTTCCACTAAAATAATTGGTGTAAACTTCTAGAAATTAGCTCGAAAGTTCATTATTTTTGAAGAGAGTTTCAATGAACCTGATAAAAACCCAATCATAACAATAGTTTCCTACAAAATATAAAAATTATTGATGAAAAATGGGTGGGTTTTGTGCAATACATTGCTTAATGAAGTTTAGAAGCTGTTTTTGGATTCTCAAGACCTAAAAAAATGCAACGTTTATAATTAAACCCATTATTTTTCTTTTAGAGTAACTTAACGCTTTGTCTTCAAATACAATGATAAAGACGGCAAACTTACGCTCATATATCATAGGGTTGTAGAGGGAGTCTTCAGTGGTAAATAGAAAATGTCGTATTAGTTCATCTTAGTCGTATTTAGGAACGAAATGTGCTGGTTACAAATGATTATGAAACAAAAATGGATCACAAATATTCACAGGAAGCCATAATTGAAGGAATAAAGCAGATAAAATAAATGGAGGAATGAGCACCATAGCCTTCTCTGCTTTGACCCACACAATCTTGTCGCAATGAAACAATTATATGGTAATTCAAAAAGTAAGTTCCATTTTCTGTCCAAAAAAAAAAAAAAAAAACACTATAATTTGGAGCTAACCTTAATCAAACACTGAGCTGAACTGCCGTGCTAAGCGCATGTGTCGTATCAACACTTTTTAAAAAAATTGAGTTACTGTCACCAGGTAGTTCTTTGTCACTTATTTTACCTAAATACGAAGTTTTATGGTTATTTAAGATCAAGAAATATTTTTAAATTTTTTTGGAAAAAGTATTATGTGCATCAAATGCATGGAGGCGTAAGAGTAATATCTTAGTTTGAGCTCGACTGCATCAGATACCACTTTTGCGCTAAGCACGGCAGTGCAATGGTCAGACTATGCTTCGACATTGGTATCATTCCGTATTGCGTCATTTACCGCAGAGTAGCGTAAATATCTGCAATTGCAACTATTGTGTAATAACAACAGGTCTTAGATCGTTATCGCACAAGAATTAATCTTAAGGAATTACTCACAAGAAAGGACTCCGGGAGCTTGAAAAGATAAAAGTCGCTTGGTGTGATATCCTGGGCCGTGGTGGCCCGATCGGTAAGGCATCGGACTCGTGTCCGGAGGGACCCGGGTTCGAAACCCAGCCGATCAAAGATCCACCGCCTTGATTAATGGTGGCTGGGAGGCGTTAAAAATGTCGTGGTCACAAAGTCCTCCAAGTGAAACGATACCTCTGGGGCTGCTGGGCCCTAGGGTTTGCTCGACCCTAGGTTCTGGTTCAAAATTAAGAACAGAGCGCTCTTCAGGGCCCTATCCCGGTTAAACCACGAAGCTGTGGTAGGTACGGGGGACCCTGGAGAGTGTGAAGTGAAGGTGTGATATCCTGATTTTAAGAATAGTGGGTCAACACTTCCACTTCTGTGAAATCCCAAAGCGAATTGTGTTCGCCAATTTTTTTTAATTTGTTTAGGAATTTCGCAAGCTTTAGAGGTTTTTGAAATGAGAAACCAAAGGAGTGTCAGTATCTCAGTTGCAGCGGGAATATTGATTCTTGTAACCGTTTGAGTCCCAAGTAGCGCGATCGCGTTGTTGAGATTTTATGTCGAGAAACCCCAGTACTGTCTGGCTTAACGCCTCCTAAATACTAAATGCCTACTGCTTTCTGGTTTTGAGCACAAAGCAAAATTTCTCCCTTGGTTCACAACGCACTGCCATCTATCGGAGTTCTTCGAGACAAGAGAAATTAACGATTGGTCGATTTCTAAATTTAAATTTAAAAATTAGCCAATCAAAAAATTTAATTCGAATATTGTTTGGATTTATCACCATAACAACGGCATCATTGGATTGACGCAAGGAGGTGCTCAGAGTGGAACCAATGTCTCTCGTAGCGAAGCAAATATAGTACGCGTTTTCTCAATATACGCCCATGATACTCAAATGGTTAATCATTTCAAACTGTTACTAAATAACAACGTCATATCAATCAGTAATCAAAAAGTGTTTCCTCGTTGTCAATGACTCAGCAGAAATAGTACTCTTGCTTTAACTAACAAGCGTGACAATTAACCCCCCGTCGGGCGTACCAATCTGCCACTGGAAACCGGGAACACCCGGTCTAAGAGGCCACTCATATAGTTTATCTTCCGTCTTCCCTATATCAATGCTAATACAAAAAACTGGTCAAATGACTGAGGCAAGAGCTGTGTGATCCTTAAAAGATTGGACAGTAGAAGCATGGGGTGGTGCTGGGCCTCTTTCGGTATGGAGAGAGAAAATAAGCCTTGCCGGCCTCTGAAGCCAGCTGCGCCCGACGGAGGGTTAAATGGCAAAAATGAACTTACTTTCTGATTTTCCCGGTAAAAATAATTTTGAGCGACACTGGACAAATGCATGAGAAATCTTACATTAGTTTTTCTCCGACAATTTGTTTACAACATCGAAGACAGTTCTGCGCGCACATCACACTCCACACATTGTCATCACTCGGACTCGAAACAATCGTTACTGAAAGAACTTGGACTTGATGTTTTTCTTCTTGCGTTGATGTTCCGTACGACCGCTTTGCCCAAGGCTGGTCGTTTGTCCAGTCTACGGTTAGGAAACACCTCTGGAGTTTGTCATGCTGGTCGTGTTGGCCCATGCCGGGAATTGGTCAAAATCGAAAACGACTTTCCCGTAGCTGCTTATCATTAGAACTTCAATCGCAACACAAATGAGATTCATGAAAATTCCAGGCTTCAGCTGGGAAGGAGAGAAAAGATATTTAGTTACATTCGCTCATTCAGAAGCACCGTTAAATTTTAACCTGATAGCTGATAAGGCAAGAAAAGTGCTGCTTCAAAAAATAAAAATGTACGTTTTGGCATTCACAATATTTACAGCTATGATTTTAGGGTCATTCTGTCGAAAATAGTATAAATCATGTCCAACACTTTTGAATTTTTTAAAATAAATTTTAATATTCATCATCAATCAATCATTTTTTTCTCTATTTAATGTCATGTACCGATTCTGCATTAGCAATTTCTGAAAGATTTGAAAATATTTCATTTTGGAATAAGAAGTAGAATATTAAGTGCTCTGATTTTAACAAACAACTGAAAACAGAAATATATTCCTTCCTCATCCACAGTCACAATGCCCCAATTTTCGTGGTTCATATTGGCCATTCTGTAACTGCCATTTTGAAAAGAAAATAAACAATTACATCGAATCAGGTAATATTTTTTAAAGAGGAATAAATAATATAACGTATGTGCTTAGTTGGTCTCTCTGAATTCTACAGTTAACAAACAAGGTGAGTCTCATTTGTTTTTTTCTGGGGTTAATTTGAGTTACTTAATGTCCACTGAATTACATTTATATTAATGATGAAAAAAGTTTTGTTTCATCAATTTGCGAACAGAATATTTCGTTTTATTTTTGTACAGTAAATAACTTTTCTTTATGATCGGAACTGCGTTATTAAAAAAGTTTAGCTGTCCACTCTGTTAACAGGCTACGAGTAACAAAGTGTGCAAGATATTTTAAAACTCTCTATAAATTACTGGAGCAAAAACCATCTATACCTACTTGATTGTACACAAATAAATGGAGAATTAATTAAAAAAATTAAACGTATCGGACAGTATTTGTATTATGTGTTTCTATATTCGATTTTGAAAGCGTGGTCACCGCAAAGCAACTAAATCATGAATTTGAGCAATGAAACTATATAAAATACAAATTTAATGCTGAAGTAATTGCAGTACAATTCGCAAACAAAGGGAAACGTAGGGAATTATATGCCACGAGAAAAACTGTCAAGGGACCGGTATAGCATATTAGGGGGACCCGAAAGTACTGTCCGTCTGTGAAAACCGCGCCTAGCACTCGCGAACCATTCCACTTAAAAAAGGGTTAATGGATTGTGAGTGGGAACTTTCAGAAGTTTTCAACAAAAAATTGCATTTGGGCAATTCCATCGTTACAGACGTAACAATCGCAGACTTTGAACACAAATAATTCTGGTTTGGGCTAATGAAAGTCTTCAATTTTTTTTCCTGTGGTGTAACTTGATAATGTTTATGCTACATTAAATTTGCGTGCAGATTGCTTAATTACAAAAAAATACAGAAATTAAAAACTGCCTGTTACAGACGTAATTCACAAAACAGCAAAAACTCGACTATGTCATACACTGTTAAAAATTTTCCTGAAATTTTACGGTAAAAGTTACTGGCATCCATGTTGCCAGTAACTTTCACCGTAAAATCCAATTTTACTGTAAAATTTTACAGTAGAGAAAAGTAGAGTTAAAAAATGCAAAAAGCTAGGATCGAACCCATGACGCAGTTATCGCACTTCGCTTCTCTATCCACTGTACCGAACAGGGGCGGCCCTAGCGCCGGACATTCCGGACCCCTGTCCGGAGCGGCATATTTTAGGGGCGGCATTTGGACTCGAATATAATTAGGCTGAAATAAAATTATATTTGGGCTAAAATAATGTTTTCTTCAAGGAAAGAAAAGTATAAACGAATTTTACAAACATAGTTCTTTTTGTATTTCGGAATTCTGAAAATTATGAATGTAGCGATGTTTAAGCGTGTTATTTAAATGTATTCACTTCATTGTAGCATTTTGGTTGTTTCAACATAGCCTATTAAAATAAACAAATATATATTATAAACTATATACGAATCTTTAGAAACTTTGACTGTCAATGGAGACTTTTAAAAAAACAAACTAACTACATTAGACAACTTTTTTAAGCATGTCAATGTTTTGAAATTGTTGGTAGAAGACCAGAGTGCCCGAACGGGGAGAGAAAAAAATCTCAATTTACCGCATTTTACCGAATGAATAAAAAATAAATATTAATAAAATGTGTGCATGCATAGATACTTACATCTGATGAGAAGAGACATAAGGCATCGTTTATAAAAAAAACAAAATAATACATGATTGTAATAGTTTAGAAAGCAAAATTCAGAAACACAGACTAAAAATACTTCCCAATGAAAATAATCACAGCCAAGTCATGAATTAGCTGAACAGATAGATTTATAATTGACTCAGAAATTTTACAGGATAAAAAGTCAAAAAGAATTTAAAAAAAAAAAAAACTTTGTATTTTTTCTTCTTGATACTCCTATAATAAATTTACCATTGCATAACAATCCATTTACAACAATACTTTACCCGGTATTTCTGATATAGCAAGCAAATTATTAATCTCTCATTAAGTTTTCATAAAAGTGTGCATCAGATACAAGTGTTGTTTAACTGCATTTTTTTAAATGATTATTTTACAAACTTAAGATAATTGATTGTATCTTATATAAATACATTTAAGAACTTTAGACACGCCATATAATTTATTGCTCACATGCACCCAATGTGTACGCAACGTGTAACACACACAATGTGTAGAAAATACGCAAAGCCCGTCCTACATTTCTTTTTCTTCCTTTTTTTTAAGATCTGCTAATTATATTGTGGTATTTGTTTTCTTTTTTTTGTTTCTTTCAATTTATAGCTTTAATTAATCTAAACGGGGCTGGATATACCTACAATCTAAACAAACAATGGTCCTCCCTTTGCTGCCCCCCCCCCCAAAAAAAAAGATAAACATTACTCATTCCTGAAAAAAAAAGTACTTGAAAAAGTAAAATTCATTTCCAAATGCGTGAAAAGCTTGAAAGTTCTTAAAAAAAAGTATTAAATTCAGCTCCTTAATGCTTCCTGCATCAAAAATGTAAAACTCATGATTTTCGCATTTCTGTAGCATAGTGCTTGAGATAAATTTTTGTGATTCACATGTTTCATATCTTGCTATTTATTCAATTCCTGATTTAGTATTTTGGAAGTTTTTTGTTATTGCTTGCTTTTATCTATACCACATTTTTTTTATGTCTTTAGAACGAGAAAAAAATACTAGACTACCCTTATTGTTTTTCTTTTTCTGCTCTCTTGTGACTAAAAAAAAGTGAGAAATCTTCAGTAATATCTGCTTCTTAACTAAAGACACATTTATTTTAAAGTTAGTGCAATATGGGAAATTAGGCAATTGAGCATACAAATGTCAGAGGCTGGAATGTGCAAATAAATTGCCTTAAATATAATTATTCTTGATGTCTTGAAACTAATTAAATTATTCTTTGAAACTCCTTGAAAAGTGCAGCAACTTTATATCTTATCAAGTGCATCAAGCTTCAAGTGTCCGAATGTCGGGATGTTACTCTTCTGTTTTCTAAATCTTCAAACTATTACCTTTAAATCATTTTTTCATTTTATTTTATTGATCATTTTGCATTTAATGCAGTATTGTATTAGTCGGTGGATTTGAGAGACACCAACTTTATACCGAAAGCAGATGTGAGTTTTCTTTTCTCCTTTCAAGCTCTTTTTCCTCATCGATTGATGTCACCGATTTATAGAACCACAAGTACAAGCAATTTTTACTTTGACTGATTTTAATTTGCAAAAGAAGGTATAACTTTTAAAAGGTATTGTTTACCTATTTTTCTCCTGTTATTTTTGTAGTCTTAATAACCTCAAAAATGCAATATTTTTAGGTCTATTTTTCAAAATTTCCCTCGAGGGAGAAACCCCCGAGCCCCCTAAAATTGCGGATATTCTATACTTCATTAAAAATAGTCACTGCTTTACTTTAATCATACTCATCCTCCCTCAAGGGTAAATTTAAAAAAAAGGAAAAAAAAAAAAAGAATTAGAGACAGCACGAAATGTAAAAGAAAAAAAAACATGAAGTTCTGCATCAGTGAAAAAAAGACAAAAATGGCCTGTTCTGCCCACAACAAAAAAAAAAGAGGCCGAATATCTAAAATAGCTTATAGCGACATTCGGTCTAAATCCGACCCTGAATACAAGATTTTATTTTGTTAGGCTGTTTTTAATTCCTATTATCTATTTATTGGTTTGTACATTTTTTAGCAACATTTATTACTTTTCAAACTTTAATCGCGGAAAGGGGCGGCATTTTGCATTTTTGTCCGGGGCGGCGAAACTGCTAGGGCCGCCCCTGGTACCGAATAGACCACACATGGCGAACAGAAATTGAGTATTATGTGCTTCGCTTAGTAAGTCACGTGGTTTATCAACTGGCGCTGTTATCGTTTCTTTTTTATGGTACAATTTACTGCAAATATTTTTGTTACTGTAAATGCAACATTTTACAGTAATATTTACCATAAAAGTTTCCTGAATTTTTAACAGTGTACAACTTACAATATTCCTCTGAATTATACGGAAATTTTGAACTTTTTTTTTTAAATACGTGTTCTAGAGACTTCAAGCTTTCTAAAACCATAAAGATTGTTTGGATTTTGACTGCCGAATTTGTGAAAAAAATTCATAAACTTGTTACGGACGAAACAAAGTGGTGTTACAGACGTAACATCTCTGATTTGAAAGTAGAAAACAGTATTTTAAAGCTGGAATAAACAAAGATTTTTGTACTAAAACAATACAGTAGCATTAATTAACACATTATTTGAATATTTTAAGTTATACTGTAACAGTTTTAGAAAATTTGGGTAAGTCTGGGGGAGTTGAGAGCATATGCCGATATGTCAATATGTAACAATAAATTAATGCATCTTAAGACAATTATTTCCAAGAAAGATTGACACAAGAAAAGTTTAGAAGGGCCTTCACACAAATTTATTTATTTGTATTCTTAAAATTAATGCATAATGGGGCTGCTACATAAAAAAATCGGGAAAAGTAAATTCCTCCCTGGAATCAGTGATTGGTCTTAGGAGAACTTAAAAATTTGAAAATGTTGGATGATATAGCAGAATACTAGTACCAAACTAAAATTTAACCTTCTTGGTGACAGTTGGTCAATTTTGATAATTTTTTTTGAATGAAAAAATGTGTCCTTTTTCGTCCGACGTTCTCGAAATTCGAACGGCATTTTCGTATTCTGTTCGAAAACAATGCATTTCGCGGGCTTTTGGCAAATTCGCGATGTTAGCCCACCGTTCTTCCAATTTTGGCGTCAGCTTTAAAACATTTTCCTGGGGCATATAAATAATTTTAACTTTTTCTGCAATGGAGTTTGCACACTGAAAAAAGGAAAGAGCGTCGTTGACAAATGCTGTTCTAGATCTTACTCTCTGCCAAACCTGGTGCTTGACCATACCCCCACTCCATCCACAGCTCCCTTTCCATGTGACGTAGCAAAAAAATGCCAGTTGAGGTATAAATTATAATCAGTTATACCATATGTGTATTTTATTAATCTTAAGAAATAAATTTCAATTACATGCCGACATAATTAAAAATTTCAAAATCAGAATACCAGAAACTTTAGTACTCGTACCATATTATGCTATATACATGTATTGCTCATCCTGTGCTTTTTACCTATTTAATTGGAAATTTACTTTTGCTACGGACGTAACATAGAGCCATTTGTTATGTCCGAAATGTTACGTCTGTAACAGCATTAATTTAAAAACTAAATCAGTTGCAAGATTTTTAACTATGGTGGGCAATTACTCTAAGAATTTGCCAAAAGGACCATTAAGGGTTTTTTTAATTTTGATTTTTTAGGACGTAATGACAACTTTTGCTTCTTTTTTGTTACAGACGTAACATCAAACTTCTTTTTTTCAAACTTCAATTACACCATTTAGATCAATTCAAAAAAAATTAATAAGTGCATATTATTATAGTACCGTCTTAGTAGTTAAAATTGTGCTACAAGTAGTTATTTTTGTTTTTATTTTTCGATGAGAAATATGCATTTGAAAATGTGTTCTTTTTTCTGATTTTTACAAGTTCGTGAATATCGTACTTCCAACTAAGAAAACAAGTATTATTCTAACTCTCACCAAAAAACCAATGCAGGATTCTTAAAATATACATCTTAAGCTTTAAAATGATGTATAACATAGCAACATAACTTCAATATGAATTTTTGACCAATTGGTTTCACTTTTCATGGAATGGCCCATTTGCTATCCTTTTGACATATTCAACTAAACAATGTATTTGAAATTAACATCGTTCTACGTTGTTTGAAACGGCTCAAAATGCTTCTTATCATTCTTCCCCTTACTGTTATCTTACCTATCACCCCTATTTTTGGAAGATCAGAGAAGACCTGACGCATGCATAAATACGCGGAAGATTTAACCTAAGAAAACCAGAGAGTAATGTCATTTTTTTCAAACAAATCAATTGTTGAAAGTTTTTATTTTAAATCAAAAATGTAATTATCCTCGTTATCAAGGGAATTTTGCCATCTAGTAGTAAATTTTAAACCCCGCATAGATTAAAAAAAAGATTTTTGTAGCAAAATATCTTGAATACAAGTTAAATTTTCCATTCTTTTTCATATATTGATCGCAATTAATTAAAATTAGATAATGCAATGTCAGGTGAGTGTTATGGGTGAAGCGGTCGGATTTTTACTTTTTTTCCTATTACCTAAAACACTTTCTATCACAAAAACTTGAAAATTTGGCTTGTATTCGAGATGCCATATCAAGATATTTTGTCCCTATTTTTACTTCCTTTTACTTAGTAAAGGAAGTATTGTGATCACGAAAAAAATTTCACTCAAATTTCGGTCTAAATTTTGACTTTGCTCACCCCTGAATGAATGTCGCGTAGTTTTTTCGACCTGTCAGCACGTGCATATGTACCTAACAACATACAAACAGCCGAAAAATCAATTTCGACCACCCCCGAGTAAATTACGGCGAGTTTTCTCGTGACGTCTGTATGTACGTATGTGCGGATGTATGTGCGGATGTATGTGCGTATGTGGCTCGCATAACTCAAAAACTATATGCCGTAGACACTTCTAGCTTGGTATGTAGGCTCTAAGGGGGGTCTAGTTGTGCACCTCCCCTTGTGATGGCATTCGAATGTTCCCAAAGGGGTCTTTTACCCCTTTTTTGGGGTAAATCAATGTTAATTTCAATACAGACTCAAGTGATATGAATTGGCGCCACCACTTGGCGACATGTCGCCAAGCTTTTGGTCGCCAAGTGTTTGACGCCAACTTGGCGACAAATTTGGCGAAAAAATTATTTTTTGAATTTGGATTCAATTTGGCGCTATTGGCGATATTTTGCGAAAAATTCACTAAATGATATTAAAATCAGCAATATTTAGAAAAATAACCATTGTAAAATATTTTTTGCATTGTTTCGTGGTAGATTAGGGGAGTAAATATTTGAATTGTTACCTTGCTCACTCCAAGCACTTTTTTTAACACTTAAGGCAACTACTAAGAAATTTACACGTAAAAGGAAGTAGTGTGGGGTCCATACCAGATTTTTTTTTTTTTAATCTATCCGGATTTAAAAATTTACTATTTGATGGTAAAATGCCTTTGATAACAAGGATAATTACATCGTTGATTTAAAATAAAAACTTTTAGCAATAGATTTGTTTGAAAAAACGACATTATTTTCCTTTTCCCCTGATACTTTAAATGAGCTGGTCCAGCTGAACGAATGGTTGTAATTAGCTCTCTCGACTTGATAATATCCCTCTAAAACTTATAAACTGTTTCTTTTAAAGCAATACTTTTAAAAGGAATAACATCTCTGGAGCTGCCAAGAATATCCCTCTTTGCAGTAATTTCATCCATGTGATTGGAACTTGCGATTTAGTATATTGCTGACTCCTTGGACTGCCAACGAAAGTTGCTTCAATGACTTTAGAAGTGTCCTAATAATTTTGCGAAGATCTATAAATCCAGATAACCAGGGGATTTTCGACTTGTTTGGATAACACACATACTGCTAACCTGGAGTCTAGTCAGCAGTCTGTGTATCATTAAAATGTTGCGCTTTCGATCACTCAGCCCCTGTAAATGTTACTTTTCCTTTGCGATAGTTCTTTTGCGGCAAAGCCCCTTCCGGGCTTCAAAGCTTGTAATCGATTTAAAACCAAACGATTTGGAGGAAAGGTACATGATTTAACTCTTAAATTTTTTGTCATCCTCTGTTTAGCACTACTAACGGTGTGATCAATTTCTGGTGTAATTAAAAAGGCACAATATGCTTGATGCAAACATAACCTAAAATACATTTACAGGAAGATAATTTTTACGAATTTTGAAGTCAAAAAATTTCTTTTTAAAATGGGGGTTTTTTGACGTGATAAACTTTTGGCCTCCCTCACATGAAAATCTTTTCAAAAAAGATCGATATTTAAAAAAAAAAAAAAAAATTCAGTGAAAGTTATTTTTTTGCTCAATATTATTGTTGTACTTACCATATCTAGAGTGTTCATGGAGCCGGCTTCATAGACAATTGCATTGGGCGGAGTGGCAACAGGTAGCATGAAAGCGAAGGAGCACGAAATGGTGACTGGGATCATGAGGTACATTGGATGGATTCTCATGGCCACAGCCTGAGAAAGACAAAAGTTCTTACAAACATGTTTTGCAACTACATTTCTACAGATGCAACATTATTTCACCCTAACCATAGACCGTCTGCATAAGTATCAAGCTGAATGAGCAGCATTATTACTTCAGATTTTTCGAATCATGCTAAAACAAAAATCACAACGTTGCTTTCAGCTTTTCAATGTTTGTAGACAAAGTAATTCACAAAAAGAAGAAAAGAACAGGTAATAAAACTAAGCAACTATGAAAAATAAACGGTTTCAGGGATATCCTTTCAATAAGCCTAAAGTTACACAATGGATTCTAAATAGGGAGGTCCAGAAAAAATCGCGGCTCCTCCAGTTGTGCCAGCAAAATAAAAGTTGACTTTGCTCATTGACAATAAATGTCTCTTTTAGACGTGTCTTAAATTATGTTAATGTTCTAAGGGTAAAGGCAATTCGCTTGTTTTTAATGAGATTGTAGAACTGTATCCAATATCAAAATAAGAAAACAATAGAAACGTAAAATGTTGAAAACTCAGAACGGTTAATTAAAAACTGAAGAGGTTATAGTGTGTTCCATACTCTAACCTTTTTGAAGGGGCTATTCTTGAAGTTAAAAAGCGTCTATTAGTTCTTTGGAGGCGCTTTCTTAGAATCAACTGAAAGGGATGGGAATGGGGATGAAGTTGGCAATAAAATATTATCGACACAAAATATTCACACTTGCTCTTTTTCTGGTTCCCTTTCCCCTGATTAGGAGAAAATTGTCCTAGGCCCTCAGAAATGTCGTGCTGTTGTGAGACAACGCCTTTTCGCAGGGACTGGGACATGTGTTCCAGCCCGTGGGTGATTTGGATGCTTTAGTAAGTTTATTGATTTTTCTTGGGCAGGTTCCTTAATCTGCTGCATTGTGCCAAATGATATATAGAAAGTTGGAAAAGACTCTAAAAAGCAAAATGGTTTAAGGAGTTTTTGGAGACTTTGTTATTTAGGCGTTTAGAATAGGGGTATTTCACAAAATCTTCTTGTCAAGCAATGAGATGAAAAGAAGATTATTTATGTAGGCACAAACATTTTATATATGAGACAAGTCCATGTGTTGAGTACATATAATATGAATGAAAAAGGCCTTAAAAGGGGTAAGAAACTGGATTGCCGACCGGAACTGTTAAAATCTTCAACGCTTGGGAGTGAGAATAAATGCTGAGAGTGCTCGCTGCTCGCACCTGGTTTTGGAATTATCTCAAAGGCCTAGAAGTCAGAGAAAATAATAGCTAGTCAAATCCTGAATCGAATAATATGACTAAGCATTCCAACACTGTTGATCTCATCAACGCACGCTGATGTTCCACATTTATTTTACATAAAGCTCCTGGTGCAATTTTGCGGACAGAATGCTACATCAAGTGTTCGCACCAAGTCAGACTACAGCTTTTTATCCAGCCTTATTTGAAAAAGAAGATTCTATTTAGTGAGAGACGGCTTACCAGTTCAGCCACGACTGGTAGCAGGACGTTGGCTGTCGCCACGTTGCTGGTGAACTCTGTGAGCATGGCCGTCATGACGGACAGCAGCAACACTACGACCAAGGGAGAAGAGATATTCAGAGAGAGCAGCTGCTCCGTTATCCATGTGGACAGGCCGGACTTCTACTGGGAGGAAAGTTTAGTTAGTCATTCAGTAGTGCAGCAGTACACCATCATCATCTTTATTATTATTATTGTTGTTATTATTATTGTTGTTATTATTGTTCATTGTTATTATTGTTCATTGTTATTATTGTTCATTGTTATTATTATTATTGTTATTATTATTATTATTGTTGTTATTATTATTATTGTTATTATCATTATTATTATTATTGTTGTTGTTATTATTGTTATTATTATTACCGTTGGCGGTGAATTTTATGAATTCCTTGGATTCGTGAAAAAAGTTCGTACAAACGAGAAAGCGTAAAATAGAAAAGCATAAAAAAAACTGCGAATGTTTGGTGCGAACATTTTTATGGTAAGTTCTATCAACGCTACTATATTTTTTTTGTTTTGCGCCTAATCAAAAATGTCTAAAACTAGACATCCGGAAGTTTTCAGATCGTAAGATCAAGGTCCACTAGCCACTTTAATTTATTACTTTATAAATATAAAAGCAAAGTCAAAAGATGAAGTAACATTTTAAACGAAAGAGATTATCTTTTTCCCTGCTGTTTCCTGCCCCTAAAATTAGAAATTTTTGGAAAGAGCTATAGTTTAGATCTTAAATCCACGCTGGGTCTTCGTTTTCTCCAAGCTGGTTCAAAAACTTGAAACTGCCACCCTTAATCATCTTCCTTCAAGTTTTTGTAGCGAGTTTCAAATACGAAACATACACACACACACACACATACAGGTGTACACTGTACAGGGAATTTTCCACCACCTAGAAGTTGTCATCCGGACAAGGGTTAAGGTTTGCTCTCCTCTGTATCCGACACTGCCTTACATCGATTTCATGAAAAAGTGATTTTTCCCAGGTCGTCAAAAAGAATGATAACTTTTCATTACTTGCAAAGATGTTTGTCTCCCCAAGGGACATAGTGTATCCCCTGAAATAATGTGCAGCCAACCCCCCAAGAACTGGACCCACAAAAATGAGACCGAACCCCCTGTAAAATTACCCCTCCCCCTTAAAATTGCAATGGCACAGTGCTCATCATGAACCCGCCTCGTGGGCACTCCAATTATTTAAAAGAAAGAATTTTTAGGAGTTGCGAAGAGTTTGTAAAATAGTGCATGTACTTAAGTACTCTGCAAAACATAAATCGTTTTTTTTACCAGTATAATACTGGCAGCAAAGGTTCCAGTTTAAAACTGTAAAATTCACAGTAATAAACTAAAACTAGCAATTTCACAGTTTATCACCATAAAATTAGCTGTATTATACTGTAAAAACAACAGTATAATATTGGCAGCAGAGGTTCCAGCTTAAAACTAAAATGCACTAATAAAATGTAAAATTAGCAATTTCACAGTTTATTACTGTAAAACAGCAATTTCAGGTTATTAGTGCAAAATGAGCAATTTTACAGTTTATTACTGTAAGATTAGCAATTTTTATAGTTTGCTACTATAAAATTCGCTTTTTACAGTGTATAACAGGTTTGTAAAACCGAAAACCGACTGCCATTGCTGTCATTACTATCATTATTATTTGTACAATCATCATCATCAAAATGGCTATTCCAGAACAGGGTACCTCCGAGGCAGCGGCGAGGCAGAACCCTCCCCCCAGCAGGATGATGACTCCCCAGGGCACCTTCTGCTGGATGGACTTCCACTCGAGCAGCCCCTTGCTCCGGCTCAGGTGCAGCGGATCCGCAGGGATGAGGAAGAGGAGCGCGGGGACGCCGATGGCGGGGGTCGCGTCCGAGATTTTGCTGCAGGGAGAAACCAAAGGTCAAAAAATATAACATGCTTTTTTAATACGCTTTTATTAGTTTCACATGTGGGTTTGTTTGTCTGTCTGTTTGTTTGTGTGTATGTATGTATGTAATTCTGAATAAAAGATAAAATTCACGTTCTTTACAATTATAAAAGTAATATATTTAGTACTATTATTAATACTAAAGGCTAAACTATATTACATGTTGATGGATTATATGTGTTTCAGATGCTTGCATGTAACTTTATATAAGAGATAAAATTCATTCTTTGCAAGCAATAAAGTAATATATTTGATACTATTATTGACACTGAAGGCTAAATTATATTTTATGTTGATGTATTATAAGTGCATGTTAGTTTGACTTTCTCTAAAAGCGTTTTTTTTAGCTTTTTCAAACTATAATTTAATTATTTATTTACTTTTTTAATACGCTTTTATTAGTTTCCCATGTGTGTTTGTTTGTATGTATGTATGTAACTCTGAATAAAAGATGAAATTCACGTTCTTTACAATTATAAAATTAATATATTTAGTACTATTGTTACTACTAAAGGCTAAACCATATTACATGTTGATGCATTATTAGTGTTTCAGTTGTTTGTGTGTAACTCTGAATTAAAGATAAAACTCATGTTCTTTGAAAATATAAAAGTAATATATTTGATACTATTATTATACTAAAGGCTAAACTATATTATATTGTTGTATTATAAGTGCACGTAAACTTAGCGGATATTCAATAATTTTGAAAATCTTCTTTTTAGTTTGATTAACTCTAAAAGCGTAGTTTTTAGTTTTTTTACACAATATATAGGATTGTTTTAAAGTTTCTTTAAAAGTACGATTCTACAATTTTGAACGCTTTGTCTGCTTAAAAAATTCTCCAATTCGGAAATAAATAGTGATATCCTCAACTTATGCAGAAATGCAATATGTTAGAATTTTTATTTGAAACAATCTTAAATGATATTAATGAGAAATTTTTAATGATTTTAAGAGCTGTATTTGAAATTATTTCTTAAGCTTTAGTTTCGATACATAAGTTGGCCTGAATAAAAACTTAATGTAAAGTCAGATTTCTTTGACTTGCTAGAGTACTGAATTCATGAAAGTAAACATGTTTTGTAAGACAGATCTTACGGTTGAGCATTTGAATTCTTATTGTATTAAAAAAGTAAATTTAAAGAAAAAACGAAGCTGCACTACTATTAAAACATAAAATTTGGACCCGCAATTGAAATTTAAAAAGAGAAATATCCTATAAAAACTGAAAATTAGATCTCATTTTGTGTTTTAAATACGTTAAAAAGAGATTTATAGTGCAAAAAAAGAAGAAAAAAAAAACACAAAATTTAACGCTTGAAGTTGGAAAGGTAATAAAATATTACAACAAAAATCAAGTTTGGTCCTGCAAAACTTCATATCAAACTCATTTGCATCAAAAAAAAAAAAAAAAAAACTCACACAGGAAAATAATTTCCCCATCCTGCGATGAATTTCGGACTTCTGAATATCCATAACATCACCAAGAGAAGAAACAATAGAGAGACAGCTTTCTCGTGAAATCTAAAAAAAAAAAAAATAAATAAATAAATAAACAATAAATTCAAGCTTACTGTTATTTTCACAAAAGGGGGCTTGTGTAAAAGTGGAGAACTAATTAGTATTATTGTTTTGTGTGATCCGTGTACTCTAGTGACATACATCGCAATGAGTGATTAGTGTAGCCTACAATCTTACGAATTCATTGATGTATGATGGGCTACTATACCCTGTCTAATGAGAGCTGGCTTCTCAAAGTAAAATTAAGTTCCCACTCTTCGCACTTTTTCCCTGATGATTGTCATAGTTACCGCGCTGTGGACTTTTCCCCCACTTAGCTTTTGCAACAATGGTTAAATGCAAACGGTTAAAATTGCTTTGCGCGTAAACTATTGTCCTATTGAAAAATTAACGTTCATAAAGCACAACTTTTTCTTTGAAATTTGTGCTTCATTTATGTATGCCTAGATTTGTTAGAAAGCGTAGAGAAATAACTGAGATATGAGGATATAAATAAAAGCGTAAGCCTAATTCGATAAACATAAAATAAACGAAATGCCTCAACAGCAGTGCATAAAAAAATGAGTGGAGCTGTTATCTTGCTTACGGTTTCCATGGAGACGAAGCAAAATTTCTAAACTTGATACGCCTATTTTAAAATAACAAAAAAAATTAATAATAAGCATATTATTGTGGCTTATGAGATTGTGTGTTAAAATCACATTTGGGTTACCATTAGTGTCGTGCGTTTTTAGCAGCTGGTTAAGTATTGCGAAAAAACGAAGCGAGATACAAGTGGTGGAATTCGAATCTTCGGATCGCTATTCGTAATCCGGTGTTTAATCATTATACCAAAAGATACCTCAAAGGGTGGGGGTGGGGGGGGGGGCTAAAACGGACTATGCACTTTGAAGCGTAAGTCACATTATTATGAAAATGAATGTTTTTTTTTCAAATCATCGTTGGTAATTATAAGTACTTCCTATTTACTCTAGATACTCTGTGTGTAGTCCAAAATATGCTTATATTATCCGACAGACATATGATGCTATCATTTTCACCCAATTTATACAGAATGCATTTTTTTATGAAATGCATATCATTTTATTTATATCGCTTTCAAATGATTGGCTAAAATTTATTGCGCAGGCTTCTGTTGTTTTACTTCTTGGGGAAACTTTTCAAAGTTAATAGACAATCAAACTATTATTCCAAAATGTGGTCCAGTTAAGCTCAAAATTTTCAAAAATGTAAACAAAATAATAATCACAAGAGAGAAAAAAGACTTACGTCGTTTTACCCAGCTCTTCACATTTTTTTTCTATGATTTGCTTAAAAGCGTCTTTCATTTCTTTGGTGTACACTTTTGATCTGAAAAGTAAAATGATTCTGAGAAAACAAGTGATACCAATGCTTTCAAGAGATTAAATTACGGTTTCCAAACACTAACTAAAAAATTGCAGTTTTTATAGCATTTGTTGACTAGAATTATGATGACGAGAAGAAGATGTGCCATATATTTATAGAGAGAAGCTCAAATAGCAATCCAACGACGTCTTTATTCTTTTAATCAAAGCTTTTATAAAAGTGGCTTGTCTTTAAATTAGCAATAAGTATTTTCTCCCGCTTACACAGACCTAC